>JAVKPL010012625.1:0-64706 GCA_032173675.1 Gastrolobium villosum | reverse complement strand
AGGCCTTTAGCCTATATCAGTCAAGGTTTCTCATTACGGGCTCAGAACAAGTCAGTGTACGAGAAGGAGCTCATGGCAATAGTGTTCGCAATCCAAAAGTGGAAACATTATTTGATGGGACGACACTTTCTAGTGAGAACGGACCAGAAAAGCCTCAAGCACTTGCTGGATCAAAAAGTTTTGGGGGAAGAGCAGCAAAGGTGGTTGTCCAAGTTGATTGGTTTTGATTTTGAGATTCAGTATCAACCGGGAAAGGAGAATACGGTGGCTGATGCCTTGTCGCGGCAGGAGTTTTTCTTTGGTTTTTCTCGCGTCCATTTATCCGAATTGGAGCTGTTGGATCAAGAAGTCCAACAAGACAGCAAACTGAGAGGCATAGTTCAAGACCTATTGGTGCAGCCTGATGCTCATGTTGGTTTTCGGTTGAGGGAAGGCAGGTTGTTCTTTAATGACAGGTTAGTGTTGCCTAAAAATTCCAGTCTAATTTCTCCTCTTCTAAGCGAATTTCATGATTCTGGGATTGGGGGACATTCGGGATATTTTCGCACATATAAAAGGGTGGCTGGTTTGGTTTTTTGGGAGGGCATGAAGAAGAGAATTAGAGACTATGTAGCTGTGTGCACCGTGTGTCAACAAAGTAAAATTCAGAATTTAACTCCTGCCGGTTTGCTACAACCGTTGCCCATTCCGAGCACGGTATGGGCCGACATCTCTATGGATTTTATTGGGGGGTTGCCCAAGGCATGGGGAGTGGATACCATTTTTGTAGTGGTGGATCGGTTGTCAAAATATGCGCATTTTTTGGCTATTTCCCATCCTTATACTCCAAAGGGGGTGGCGGACTTATTCATTAAAGAGGTGGTCCGTTTGCATGGTTTTCCATTAACCATTGTCTCCGATAGAGACCGGGTGTTCATGAGTTCTTTTTGGACCGAACTTTTCAAGTGTGCCGGTACTCAACTTCACTATAGCACAGCCTATCATCCACAAACTAATGGACAAACAGAGGTAGTGAATCGGTGTTTGGAAGTGTATCTACGCTGTTTTTGTGGGCCTCAACCCAAATCATGGCCCAAATGGATACATTGGGCGGAATTTTGGTATAATACTACCTATAAGGAATCTACGGGCATGACTCCTTTCAAGGCTCTTTATGGTGTGGACCCACCGAATCTGTTAAAATTTCAGCCTGCTTTTTCCACAAGTGAGGCTGTAAATCAAGCCTTGGTGGACAGGGATCTTATTCTACATGACCTGCAACATAATTTGGTGCTTGCTCAAAATCGGATGGTTAAACATGCAAACCAGAAACGTAGAGATCTTTCTTTTCTGGTGGGTGACTTGGTATATTTGAAACTTGAACCTTATCGGTTGAAAAGCATTGCCCGCAAGATCAATGAGAAATTGAGTCCTAGGTATTATGGTCCGTATCCGGTTATCGAGAGGGTTGGGGAAGTTGCTTACAGGTTACAATTGCCAGCTAATTGCCTAGTCCACCCTGTATTTCATGTTTCTCTCCTCAAACCATCCTCCATCTCGGTTCCTAATGTCCAACCACTGCCACCAATTTTGTCAGAAGGTTGGGAGCTACTGGTTTGCCCTGAGGAGGTGCTCAAATGGCGCCAGTCAGTGGGTGGTAACATGGAGGTTTTAATCAAATGGCGTGATCTTCCTGACTTCGAAAATACTTGGGAACTGGCCTCTGTTATCAACGACAAATTCCCGGATTTCCACCTTGAGGACAAGGTGCTTAAATTGGGGGGAAGTATTGATACAACCCCTCCTTACCAAGTGTATCGAAGGGACAAGAATAGGAAGAAATGGGCTGTTATTTCTGAACCAGGCCCATCAGGGGCAACTGGGTTTATGGGTATGGCTGGCCCAAGGGGGGAAATGGGAGCTAATACAGTTGTAGGTACCAAAATACCCTCCTAACAGAATGAGTATGGGAAGTGTGAAGTTAGTTACATGATGGTTTAAAGGGAGGGGGAGAGAGACGTTGCAGGCATCTGGAAAATAGAGGAACCTTGGGCCCTTTTTGGGATTAGGAGAGAGTGGAACCTCTCAAATGTGTTCCACAACTATCTTTACTAATTTTCCTGTTTAATTTCCAGTATTACTTTCTGTTGGTTCTTCTTATAGAATCAATTTGTAATGAACGTTTGGTGTTAAGTCTTTTTGCTGAGTTATAATAAGAAAGAGGAATATTCAGTGTAATCTTTGATCTGTCCTTAGTTTGGTAGAATTCTACTTGGTCCTTATCAAATACTTAACGGTTAACACCATGGTACATACCACAGGCAAAGAGTTATACATTTCTCTAAACACATTTCTATTTGGTAAGAGGTGGAAATAATAATATATAAAAAAAAAAAGAAACCTAGGTTAATTAAAGGCATGCATTAGGTTGGAAGGAAGGTGCACAAGCAATGCAAGCCAGCAAGAGAATGGCAGAAGAGGCACCATCGTCTTCCATATTGGAGTTGCTCCTCTTGAACTTGCCACTTTTCTCTTTGTTACACTGAAATTGTTTCTGCCACTGCTGTTGTGGCCTATTCCTCTTTGCTTCTTCAGCTTTAGACACCATTATTTATTTCCTTGAATATTCTGTTAAGCAAACTCAAGGGAGTGAGAGAGAAGCTATACATGCACCTACTCCTTTTATAGAGTTCATTTATACAAAAAATGCCCTTGATTTCTGTCAATTATCACTTAGCTAGAATTCACTCCTATTTAATAATGTAAGATAGATAACATTATAGAAAATTTCGCTCCGTATGAAGCTTGGCGATAACAAGTGTGGTACTTTGACACAGGACACATTTTATTTTTATGGCCTACAGCTACACATTACCAAACATACCCGACATGTCCCTGCTTTACACTGATATGTCAAATTTCAATCTTCAATTACAAGATAAGGTAGTAACCAAAAAATACGGATTTCATTTATAACTTTTAGAGAAAGATATTTTAGCTGCAATATATATATATATATATATATATATATATAATGTGGAAGGATATTCTTATTGCCAAAATTTTCTACTATCAAATCATCATTGGATCAATATTTTCTCTTTTTTCAAAAACTTTTTAGCATTCTCTCTTTGAACTAATGGTGATTAGATAGGTAATGAATTGGTAGTAGAAAATTATGGTAGTAAGAATATCCTCGCTCCTATAAAATTACCTCTAACAATTTCAAAATGATGGTATTTTGAATTTAGGAAGAAAAAAAATACCGGAAGTTATAAATTTATCAAATACAAGATTGTCAGATACATCTGCACCGAGCCTTTGTGCACTCCAACGATCCATTTCTTCTATATTTTATGGTTCTTGATATCAAAACATTTCATGGATCTCGAGGATGGTACATGAACTTTTCTTTGAAGAACCAAACAAATAAAAAAAAGGGAACATCTCCGATTCCTCACGTTCATCAGTTGCACTCCACGTGACCCCTTTCATTTCGAAAAATGTGTGTTATGAATCTTATGATGCTGTGCGTCTTCATATAGGTGGATAGGGTCATTTCATAGATTGATTGGGACCCGCAAAAAAAAAATTGAATATGATATTTTACTAGCCAAGTGTCGAATTTATCGAAAAATGAATAAATTTTCTGAATTTTATCAATAAAAATTTTTAAATTATAAATTTTATTATGATATGTCTTTTCATTCATCCATGTAATAACTTTTTTGTTGATTACATGATAAATTTGGAATCAGCAATACAATTAATGGGATAGGATCCGTTTACAATTTTTTTTAATTATATTAATATAGGACCGGTCGTATACTATGTGATTAATGTAGGACCGATCCTACATAATATAGTTTGTAAGAGTTTGTAAATAAAAAAGTTTGTAAATATAACTTTCCCCTTATACAATTGTTCTGTGTCACTAATAATTTATATCAGGTAAATTTAGATAGAGACTCGATTATTTAATTTTTTTTAATTGAAAAATACGAAATACTATGAAAAGATTATATTTGATCACATTTCCGACCTACGGTCCTAATAAATTTGTGTATGTATATACATATGTAACCATATACTGCAATATTTGCTCTAATTTGTAAAGTTAATTGATGAATTTAAAAGTCCATTCATTATAATTATTTGAGATAGGATATTTTTATTACCAAATATTCTGCCTATTAATTTATTATCAATCTAATATAACTATGTACTACCGGTAATAGATCAAAAGTGTTATTTCTTGTCCACTTTCTTCATAAACTTTTCAGAGATTGTATACTGATAAGTGGGATTCAATGATTGAAAAGTGACACTAAATTGGTAGTGGGAACATTTTGTGATAAAAATATCCTACCTCTAATTATTTATAATCATTTTAAAATTTAAATTATATATATTCCAGAAACTTTTTTTTTTTTTTTTGGTAAAAGGAAAGGGCAAAAAGCCCCAAACAACACAGACTAATTCAGATTAACTCTACGAAAATTACAAACCAACGAAAAATCTGCCAAATACAAAGGCAAAATCCCAGGAGGAGGAGAATCAAAAATAGTGAAATTATTATTCAAATGATGCTCCAAAGGATATTTAGACAATCAGTCTGCACATCCATTGCTTTCTCTAAACACGTGAACCAGATGCACCTCCCACTCTTTCTGTAACCATGCTCGAATGTGAGTCACCAAACGAGACTCTCGAGCTGCTCCCCCAAACTTAGAGAGCATAGTGATCACTGAACTAGCATCACTTTCTAAAACACAACGACGCCACCCTCCATTCCAAGCCAATTCAAGACTTTTAAGCACACCCCAGAGTTCGGCAACAAAGGTCGAGCACTTACCAATGTGATAGGAAAATCCTTGAATCCACCTACCAGTCTCATCCCTCAAAAGGCCTCCACAAGCCGCATCTCTAGTATTGAATTTGGATGCCCCATCTGTGTTAATCTTAATCCAACCGGTATTAGGGGGCTGCCACACAACAGGTATGTGAATCTGTCTTCTACCAGACATCCCAAACGCACGCAGATTCCAAGCCGAAATGATCTCTTGTACCTGCCTAATAATTGTTTGACTCTTGTAAGCCAAAAAATTATCCTCCTCCCCATGGGCCACTTCATTCCTCCAATGCCAAGCACAATCCACTGTAATCGCGAACCAGATAGGCCAATGCTCATTTAGTTTCATGACAACATCATTCTTCAAGTTCAGGAGTAACCAGGAACTTAAATCTGCACTAAAAAACAGAGAGTAAAAAGCAGGGTTAATGAGCTCCATCCACACCTGCTTTATTTTATTGCAGTCACGAGCCATATGTAAAATGGTCTCATCATGTATCTGACACAGGGGGCAGGTTGGAGAAGCCATGTTTCTTCTAGCCAGCAAATCTCTAGTAGGCAAGCGGACATGAGCAATCTTCCATAACAGGATACATACCCGACTAGGGACATGCAACCTCCAGATCAAAGACCATACACCCTGCGCATGCTCCTCCTCCTCATCAACATTAAGTAGAGCATTGTACAAATGTTTTACAGCAATCTCACTAGAGCCTTTAATATTCCACCTGAATCTATCCACTCCTTCATCTCCTTGAGGTGGAAGCATACTCCGAATTGTTTGAATGATACTAACCGGAAGAAAATTTGAGATAGACCCACAATCCCACATCCCATCATCAGTAACATATTCATTAATTGTCTTTTCCCTTACAGAATCCGAGAGAGGAAGGAGAGCTTTGCTAGCTAAATTGCTATCATGATCCACCCATCTATCCTCCCAGAACCTGATTGTTGACCCATCACCAATGTCCCAAATCAATCTAGTATTCAACTTGTGCCAAACCTCACACATGGCCTTCCAAAGCATAGAATTACCAGCTCTCCAATTGAATACAACCTGCCCATTTACCACAGTCACATATTTGGCCTTCAACACCTTAACCCACAAACTATCATGGTTATTAAGAAAATTCCAAATAATTTTCCCAATAAACGCTTCATTTATCACTGCGAGGTTCTTAATACCCATCCCACCTTTGTTCTTTGGCTTAGTGATAGCATCCCAACCAATAAGATGCATATGTTTTTTATCAATTGAATCACCCCAAATGAATGCCCTTTGAAGTTTTTCCAATTCATTACAGATATTCTTAGGTAACAAAGTATACTGCATATGATAGTAGGGTAAAGTAGATAGAACAGATTGAGAGAGAACAATTCTACCTGCTTGGGAAAGGGATTTAGCTTGCCAGCTATTCAATCTTCCCTTTGCTCTATCTACTACACTAGCAAATGAGGATTTAGTGACCCTACCATGTTGAATCAAAGCTCCAAGATACTTGCCAATATTTGTCACTCTCTTAAATCCACTTATCTGAAGGATTTTATCAGCAGTCTCACTAGGAGTGTTCTTAGAAAAAAATACACTGGTTTTCTGTTCACTAATTTTCTGACCAGAAACTTCAGCAAACAGGTTCAAGCATCTGAGGAGGATATGGATCTGATCCTCACTAGCCTCCAAGAAGAGCATTAAATCATCAGCAAATAGTAAATGAGAGATCTTCGGACCACCTCTACCAGCTTTGATAGGATGCCACAACTTACCATCCACTGCAGTCTGAATAATATGGGATAGCTTTTCCATTGCTAGCACAAACAAATACGGGGATATTGGATCTCCCTGACGAACCCCTCTACTAGGCTGAAATTCATCAGTTATGTTCCCATTCCATAAAATGCTAGTTTTAGGAGAGGAAACAGCCGTCATTATTAACTGAGAAAGATGCCCAGGAATTTGAATCTCCATTAAAATATTTCTAAGGAAATTCCAATTGAGCCGATCATATGCTTTCTCCAAATCAACTTTTATAGCCATAAAACATGTCTTACCTCTCATTTTCCTCATAGAATGTACTAACTCCTGGACCACAATAATGTTATCCTGAATATGCCGATTGTAACAGCCCGTGTTAACCCGGTCTGTTAACACACTATCGTATTAAGCCACGCTTAATTAAAATGCGGAATAACTTTTTCTTTAATTCAATTATGACATCATTAACTTAACCAACTTGATTACTTAATCATTTTCATAAAAATACTGCCTGTATGTAAATTGCAAGACAACTAACTGAATACCTCGTACATAAATATAATGTGTGTATCTAAGCCACAGGTCTACACAAGTAGCCTGGGTCAAAATCCTGATACTTTAATTACAACATTAACATAAAAAGACGATAACAATCATGTGGCATGGACAAACCCCATGCTCACCAAATAAGGCAACAATGCCCACAAATAGTCTCAACATAAACTCAACAGAAATCATAAACAACAGTCGGAAATAAAAACAGCAGTCAGCATATCATCAAATCAACTCAGCTCTGGCCTCCTGCCACCCGAGCCCTCAACATTACCTGATCCTGAAATAAGCGTCCCCAAACGTGGGGTGAGATCTCTAACAAGAAATCTCAGTAAGACAAGGGGTCCTCAAGGAGTCTCCACCCCAAGCTCACTTACATGTGTAATATAAGTTCTAAAACAGTATTTACAATATAAGTTCCAAAACTATGCGATGCAGCAATTAATCATGTCATGTGTGCATATCAAATCTACTGGCCAGAGAAATGTAGGAATACGTCTATGCCTACATGAGTACCAGGACGCTACCTGTACCTCACCACAGCCTCACCATCTTGTATGTACTACATACTCAGGCTTACCGTATAGGTGGACACCACATGCATATCATAATAGCTCATTACATATAAACAGCTCAACAGCATTTCCAAAATCATCAAAGCATGTAACACAGCATGCATAAACCCATCCCCATGGGACATGGTGGAACATCAAAATGGCTAAACCGAGGACACGAAAGCTTACCTTGCAAGCTAGCTACCCAAGCCAAGAGTCCAACCACTCACAAGTCCACAAACAGCAGTATCACAATCTGATATGGACCAATAATACATCAATATTAATGCATCTCAAGCATACAACTTTAAAGACTACGCCTTTCTTTTACGTTTTACGTCTTAAGGCTTCCAACAAAGCCATAAGCCCTTAATCATATGATTCTGACTTAGTCCTTTTATTACAGAAGTTCAACTCCCATAAACTAGGGTCCACACACACCCCATAGCTTACTGTTCATATAGTAAAGCTACTGTCTGCGCAGAACCCAGGATATCTGGATATCATGAAGAACATATCCGGATATGCCATATCCGGATATCACACTGGACATATCCGGATATGTCATATCCGGATACCCAGATCCCATATCCGGATATCAATATCCGGATACCATATCCGGATACTGATATCCGGATATCTGTTCGACAAATATCCGGATATCTCACGACAGAATGCAGTTTCTGCATTTCGTGAGTATCCATCCCAAAGGTCCAACTTTTAACACATGTACACGTTAAAGCATGCATCTTTAGTTCATTTTAGGTTCATATACCTTATACCCTCTTGTTTACTCATTAAACATGGCCAAGACATCAACTTTAAGCATTGAAACTTAAGATCAAAGGTGAGGGAACTTACCAAAGCTCAAAACAGAGGCAAGGCTGCTCTTGGAGCTCACTCAAGACACTTCAAACTCAGCCTAGGTAGGAGCACGAAAATGGCACTTCAAGGTGGGTTCTTACACCACAAGAAGGCACTTTGAAGCTTACAATGACTACCACAAAGTAGCCATCACAAAAGCTTCAAACTCAGCTCACTAACTACACACACACAGCAGTGGACACTGCCCAAGAACACTCCTTTCACTCTCACAAGGATGATCACAAGTGTGTAGGAAGGAAGAAGGAGAAGAAACCAAGAGTAAAAATGGAGTCTTGGCTCAAAAGAATGAGGGAGGAGAAGGTGGCAAACTCAGCAGCTGCCACACAAAGAAGAAGGCACGTAGGAGGCAAAAACTTGACCTAGGATCATGTGCCAACTAATGAATTTATAGAGGTTTGGCCACCTCGCGCAGTATTAGCCTTAATCGCAAAGTAAAAGATATTGATCCCAAACTTTGAAATCTAGACCTAGACATTTTTCTAAGATTTGTCATATTTTTATTTTATTTTTCGGAGCACCTTTCCGGTACGCGCTTTTCCATAGCCAGTATCAGTTCTGGCATCAGATTACGTCATTTTGACTTGAAACTTGTTTTACAAGTCCTACATAATATTCTAGTAATTATCATGCATTCATTATAATTTTCCGGGATACTTTTCCGGTACGCATTTATACCGAGTAGCAGAACCGGTATATGCGCTTTTCTTCCGAAAAGCGACTTTCAGCATTTTTACTCACTCAATATAATTATCTAAGCCTATTAATAATTATTAGGGTCAATTATGGAATTATTTCCTAATTATCATAATTAATTTGCTAATTGCCTTAATTAGCGGTGCGGGTTCTTACATTCACCCCACCTTTTTAAGGATTTTGTCCTCAAAATCAGAAACATACCTGTCTCGAAAGTCGGGATACTGTCGGAGAAGCTCATCCTCTCGCTCCCAGGTACACTCCTCCGGAGTTCTTCCTGACCATTGCACTTTGACCATCGGAATGATCTTGCTCCTCAACTGCTTCTCGCCACGATCGAGAATCTTGAGTGGTCCGACGGGAGTCTTTAGGTTCTCCCGAACCTCCACGTCATCTGGCTGCACCACGTGCGAAGGATCTGCTATGTACTTTCGAAGCTGAGACACGTGAAACACGTCGTGGATGTTGGCGAGGTTCGGTGGTAAGGCGAGTCGATAGGCAACTGGTCCTACTCTACCAAGGATCTGGTAGGGCCCAATGAATCGCGGGCTCAACTTCCTCACGCCGAGTGCCCGTCCAACACCGGTGACAGGTGAAAGTTTCACAAACACGTGCTCACCCTCACTGAACTCCAGTGGACGATGCTTGACATCGTAGTAGCTCTTCTGGCGATTCTGCGCCTGCTTCAACTTTTCCCTGATCATCTGGATCTGAAGGGTAGTATCTTGGACAAAGTCCAAGCCAAAAAGCTCTTTATCTCCAACCTCAGACCAGCAGGTAGGAGTCCGACACCTCCTACCGTACAGCGCCTCGTAGGGTGCCATGCCCAGACTAGCATGAAAACTGTTGTTGTAAGAAAATTCAACCAACGGAAGGTACCTATCCCATGCAGAACCCTGCTCCAACGTGCAAGCTCTCAACATGTCCTCCAATGTCTGGATGGTCCGCTCAGTCTGTCCGTCAGTCTGAGGGTGATAGGCGGTACTCAATCGCAACTGCGTACCAAAAGCCTCCTGCAGCGCCTCCCAGAACCGAGATGTGAACTTCGGGTCCCTATCACTGATGATACTCTCGGGCACCCCGTGAAGCCTCACAATCTCACGGACATATAGTTTGGCCAACTGCTCTGTAGTGAAGCTCACCTTCACTGGAAGAAAATGGGCAGACTTGGTCAATCTGTCCACTATGACCCAGATAGAGTCACAACCAGCCTGAGTTTTAGGCAATCCCACCACGAAGTCCATGGAAATACTCTCCCACTTCCACTGTGGAATCTCCAGAGGTTGAAGTTTACCAGACGGTTTCTGGTGCTCGATCTTCACTTTCTGGCAAATAAGACATTTGGACACGTAGACCGCTATGTCCTTCTTCATGCCCGGCCACCAGAAATTCCTTTTCAAGTCCTGATACATTTTCGTAGCACCAGGGTGGATAGTGAACCGGCCCTTATGAGCCTCTGCCATAACCTCTTCGGTCAATGGCCCTCGAGGAATGACAATCCTCATCTGGAACAGCAGCAAACCATCATCGTTCCAAGACACACCGTCCTGGTTCTTCACATAATCGAGGCACTCTCTTTGCACTTGCGCCTCTTTGATCTTTTCCATCAGCTCATTGATCACTTCTGCTGTCTCCATCTCAAGTAGTGCACCCCCAAACAAGGAGTTCACTCTCAAGTCTCTGAACTTCTCGATCATCTCGTAGTCGTTCATCATTAAACTGGATAAGCTCACGGATTTCCGACTCAAAGCATCGGCTACCACATTGGCCTTGCCAGGATGATACCTCAACTCGAAGTCGTAGTCCTTCAAGAACTCCATCCATCTACGCTGTCTCATGTTCAACTCCTTCTGGTCAAACAGGTACTTCAGGCTCTTGTGATCACTGAATACAGCAAACTTCATGCCAAACAAGTAATGCCTCCAAATCTTGAAAGCAAAAACGATGGCTGCCAACTCCAAGTCGTGAGTCGGGTAGTTCTCCTCATGAGGTTTCAACTGTCTTGAAGCGTAAGCAACCGCTTTCCCTTTCTGCATCAGCACACAGCCAAGTCCTTTACCAGAGGCATCGCAGTATAATTCGAATTGCTCCGCAGGATCAGGAAGGACTAAAACAGGAGCAGTAGTCAGTCTCTCCTTTAACTCCTGGAAACACTCTTCACACTCATGTGTCCACACGAACGGAGTCTCCTTTCGGGTAAGGCGAGTCATCGGTAGTACCATCTTGGAGAATCCCTCTATGAACCTCCGATAGTAGCCTGCCAAACCCAAGAAGCTTCTCACTTCTGTAACCGTCTTGGGCCTCTCCCAGTCCATCACGGCCTCAATCTTGTTAGGATCAACAGCAACTCCATTAGCAGAAATCACATGACCCAGAAATTTCACCGCCTTGAGCCAAAACTCGCATTTCGACGGCTTAGCATAAAGCTTTTTCTCTTTTAGCACTTGCAACACAATCTTTAAGTGCTCGGTATGCTCCTCCTCCGTCTTGGAGTAGATCAAGATGTCGTCAATGAAGACGATCACAAACTGATCCAGGTACGGCTGGAAGATTCTGTTCATGTAGTCCATGAACACTGCGGGTGCATTGGTGAGTCCAAACGGGATCACCAAGTACTCGTAGTGCCCGTACCTCGAGCGAAATGCTGTCTTTGGGACATCCTCCGGCTTTACCCGTATCTGATGATAACCGGACCGGAGATCAATCTTGGAATACACACAAGCACCCCTGAGCTGATCCAGCAAATCATCAATGCGTGGAAGAGGATACTTGTTCTTGATTGTCACCTTGTTCAACTGTCTGTAGTCGGTGCACAACCGCATGGTCCCATCTTTCTTTTTCACAAATATGACCGGTGCTCCCCAGGGAGACACACTCGGCCGAATAAAATCTTTCGCTGAAAGCTCCTCGATATGCTTCTTCAGCTCCGCCAACTCTGGTGGCGACATCCGGTATGGAGCCAAAGATATAGGCCCCACACCAGGCAATAAGTCTATGGAGAACTCTATCTCCCTCTGCGGTGGAAACTCAGGAATCTCCTCAGGAAACACCTCGAGGAATTCCCTCACCACCGGAATGCCAGTGAGATCCTCCTGTGTCCCACTCACCAAACCTCCCAACATGACATAGCCAAATGCCCCTGCTCTCAAGGCCCTCCTCGCCTGCAGGACTGAAATGAACGGTGAGGAACTGGCTGTGGACCCACCTGGAGACATCACCACTTTCTTGGCACAGCAATCAATCATTGCACAGTTTCTGGACAACCAATCCATGCCCAAAATAATCTGAAGGTTGGCCATCGGTAATCCTATCAGATCTACCGAGAAGTCACGGCCATCCCACTGAAACGCTACATCGCGATGAACAGTGGAGGTCAAACATTTTTCTCCGGTGGCGGTGGTAACCCGCATCGGTGGAGAAAGCACATCACTGGGCAACTCAAGCCCCACAGCAATAGGGGTAGCAACAAATGAGTGCGTTGCCCCGGAATCAAACAAAACATCAACAGCTGAACCACCAATGGTAACAGTACCTCTGACCAGGTTCGGAGCTCTGTCCGACTGCTGACGGTCCAACGTATACACACGCCCCGTAGTAGGTGGCACTGCTGGTGCCCCAGTAGGAACCATCTGCAAAGGCACAGCCTGCACTGCAGCAACTCTCGCCGTCGGGCAATCTCTGGAATAGTGGCCCTCCTTGCCACACTGGAAGCATATCAACTGTCCGGTAGAGCACGGCCCAAAATGTGACTTCCCGCATCCCGAACATCTGGGAGCAGGAGGTCTAGCTGTGTTTCCCGGAGCGGCAGTCTTTCTGAACTGGTTTGGCGCTTGCTTAGCCGCCATCTGCTTGCCCTTGCCCTTGTTCGCAAAATTTTTACTCTTCCAGGGAGTGGAACCGCCGGTACCCTGTGGTACCTCCATCTTGGCCTTCTTGGCCTTACTCGTGCTGTAGAAGTCCTCAATATCACGACACTGCTGAACCAGTGTCCCAAAATCTCTGGATGCAGACCCAGCTAAGTAACTAGCAATATCCTCATTAAGTCCCCTGCGGAACTTAGCAGCCAAGAATGTAGGAGTAGGCCTCGCCATCCTGAAGTGTGAAAACTTCACCAGCTCATTAAACTTGGCCAGGTACTCGTCAACAGACAACGAGCCCTGTACCAACCGGTCAAACTCCCCCTGCTTCCTCTCCTGTGAGTCATAAGGGAAGTACTGACCCAAGAAGCTCTCCTCGAAGAATGGCCACGTCATCACATGACCCTGCATCTCGTAGACCTGAGAAAGGTTGGTCCACCACTCATGGGCCTCGCCCTCCAGCATATAAGTGGCGAACAACAGCTTCTGCGGATCCGTGCACTGCATGATCCGGAAAATCTTATCTAGCGCCTTAAGCCATCTAGCAGCAGCAATGGGATCATACGATCCGTCGAATGAAGGTGGCTTATGCTTGCGGAAAGCATTCAGCCGGCGATCGATCTCGTCACGATCCTCAGTAAGCACAGGGATAGTCTGCATAGCTCCCGTCAAGTGACTACCCTCACCCATCTGGCTCTGGGTGTCCTCCTGTTGACTAGGCGGAGGTGGAGGCGGTGGCGGCGGTGGAGGTGGTGGAGGACCCTGGCCCGCAGCAGGACCAGCCCTCAACTCCTCCAACATGACCCTCATCATAGTCATGTTGGCCATCCGGTTCTCCTCCAGAACCTCTGCCGTGGTTTGCCGGTTCGCATCTCGTATAGCGTCCAGCATTGCCCGGTTCGCCAGCCTCGTGGCTTCCTGGTCGGCTAGTCGGGCCGCCTGCATCTCAGCTAATGCAGCCAGGACAGGATCCGTCTGATCCTCGCTCGTACTCGTGTTCCTCCTCGGTGGCACCATGACTCTGCACAAGTTACACAAAGAATGAGTTGATCAGGCCCACGCCATGTGATCACATATGCATTATCGTAACGCACACCAGTCAGAGTGAACACAAAGTAGACACGCAACGACACATCCTAAGTTATTGCAATACATACAGGCTTTTCCCTAGAAAGTGCTCTGATACCATAAAATGTAACAGCCCGTGTTAACCCGGTCTGTTAACACACTATCGTATTAAGCCACGCTTAATTAAAATGCGGAATAACTTTTTCTTTAATTCAATTATGACGTCATTAACTTAACCAACTTGATTACTTAATCATTTTCATAAAAATACTGCCTGTATGTAAATTGCAAGACAACTAACTGAATACCTCGTACATAAATATAATGTGTGTATCTAAGCCACAGGTCTACACAAGTAGCCTGGGTCAAAATCCTGATACTTTAATTACAACATTAACATAAAAAGACGATAACAATCATGTGGCATGGACAAACCCCATGCTCACCAAATAAGGCAACAATGCCCACAAATAGTCTCAACATAAACTCAACAGAAATCATAAACAAAAGTCGGAAATAAAAACAGCAGTCAGCATATCATCAAATCAACTCAGCTCTGGCCTCCTGCCACCCGAGCCCTCAACATTACCTGATCCTGAAATAAGCGTCCCCAAACGTGGGGTGAGATCTCTAACAAGAAATCTCAGTAAGACAAGGGGTCCTCAAGGAGTCTCCACCCCAAGCTCACTTACATGTGTAATATAAGTTCTAAAACAGTATTTACAATATAAGTTCCAAAACTATGCGATGCAGCAATTAATCATGTCATGTGTGCATATCAAATCTACTGGCCAGAGAAATGTAGGAATACGTCTATGCCTACATGAGTACCAGGACGCTACCTGTACCTCACCACAGCCTCACCATCTTGTATGTACTACATACTCAGGCTTACCGTATAGGTGGACACCACATGCATATCATAATAGCTCATTACATATAAACAGCTCAACAGCATTTCCAAAATCATCAAAGCATGTAACACAGCATGCATAAACCCATCCCCATGGGACATGGTGGAACATCAAAATGGCTAAACCGAGGACACGAAAGCTTACCTTGCAAGCTAGCTACCCAAGCCAAGAGTCCAACCACTCACAAGTCCACAAACAGCAGTATCACAATCTGATATGGACCAATAATACATCAATATTAATGCATCTCAAGCATACAACTTTAAAGACTACGCCTTTCTTTTACGTTTTACGTCTTAAGGCTTCCAACAAAGCCATAAGCCCTTAATCATATGATTCTGACTTAGTCCTTTTATTACAGAAGTTCAACTCCCATAAACTAGGGTCCACACACACCCCATAGCTTACTGTTCATATAGTAAAGCTACTGTCTGCGCAGAACCCAGGATATCTGGATATCATGAAGAACATATCCGGATATGCCATATCCGGATATCACACTGGACATATCCGGATATGTCATATCCGGATACCCAGATCCCATATCCGGATATCAATATCCGGATACCATATCCGGATACTGATATCCGGATATCTGTTCGACAAATATCCGGATATCTCACGACAGAATGCAGTTTCTGCATTTCGTGAGTATCCATCCTAAAGGTCCAACTTTTAACACATGTACACGTTAAAGCATGCATCTTTAGTTCATTTTAGGTTCATATACCTTATACCCTCTTGTTTACTCATTAAACATGGCCAAGACATCAACTTTAAGCATTGAAACTTAAGATCAAAGGTGAGGGAACTTACCAAAGCTCAAAACAGAGGCAAGGCTGCTCTTGGAGCTCACTCAAGACACTTCAAACTCAGCCTAGGTAGGAGCACGAAAATGGCACTTCAAGGTGGGTTCTTACACCACAAGAAGGCACTTTGAAGCTTACAATGACTACCACAAAGTAGCCATCACAAAAGCTTCAAACTCAGCTCACTAACTACACACACACAGCAGTGGACACTGCCCAAGAACACTCCTTTCACTCTCACAAGGATGATCACAAGTGTGTAGGAAGGAAGAAGGAGAAGAAACCAAGAGTAAAAATGGAGTCTTGGCTCAAAAGAATGAGGGAGGAGAAGGTGGCAAACTCAGCAGCTGCCACACAAAGAAGAAGGCACGTAGGAGGCAAAAATTTGACCTAGGATCATGTGCCAACTAATGAATTTATAGAGGTTTGGCCACCTCGCGCAGTATTAGCCTTAATCGCAAAGTAAAAGATATTGATCCCAAACTTTGAAATCTAGACCTAGACATTTTTCTAAGATTTGTCATATTTTTATTTTATTTTTCGGAGCACCTTTCCGGTACGCGCTTTTCCATAGCCAGTATCAGTTCTGGCATCAGATTACGTCATTTTGACTTGAAACTTGTTTTACAAGTCCTACATAATATTCTAGTAATTATCATGCATTCATTATAATTTTCCGGGATACTTTTCCGGTACGCATTTATACCGAGTAGCAGAACCGGTATATGCGCTTTTCTTCCGAAAAGCGACTTTCAGCATTTTTACTCACTCAATATAATTATCTAAGCCTATTAATAATTATTAGGGTCAATTATGGAATTATTTCCTAATTATCATAATTAATTTGCTAATTGCCTTAATTAGCGGTGCAGGTTCTTACACCGATGAGGAACAAAACTAGACTGGGCAGGAGACACCAGCTTCTCCATTATTGTCTTCAACCTGCTAACCATAATTTTACTGACAATTTTATATACCACAGGGCACAGTGAAATAGGCCTAAACTGACTAATATGCATCGGATTCTGCACCTTAGGAATGAGCACCATAAGAGTAGAGTTAATAGAAGCCAATAAATTCGGATAGCTCCAAATCTGATTGACCAGAGACCAAAGTTGCTTTTTAATCAGATCCCAATTCCTTTGGAAGAAAATTGCCGGATAACCATCAATCCCTGGAGCCTTCAAAGCACCAATATTAAACAAAGCTTGTTTAATTTCTAAATCATTTGGACATCTATCCAGCTCATTTTTCTCCAAAACCGAAAGCTTAGGCCAAAGCTTATCAGAAATGATCCATCTTCTCTCTAAAATATCTTCATGAAACAGACTCTTGAAATATTTTATAGCCATCTCTTTCAGATCAGCAGTATTTGTTACCCAAGCATCTCCCTCGCTTTTTAATTTAAAAATTTTATTTGTGCTTCTACTCACCACTGTACTAAGGTGATAGAATTTGGTGTTTCTATCCCCATCAGTGATCCATTTTTGTCTTGATTTTTGAAACCAAAACAATTCCTCCTCCAGAAGAACCCTCCCAAGCTGATCATGATAATGTTTCTCCATAGTATGCAGGTGAACTGAATCATTATCCTCCCTTCTACCTTGAATATTTGCAATACTCTTTATTAAGCTATTTTTCCTCCTATCAATATTCCCAAAAACCCTTCTGTTCCACACACTGATCTCAGGAATTAATCGTTGAAGCATATAAGGGAGATCAAAGTTCTGCTCCCAATGAGAGTTAAGAAAATCAACAAACCTGTCATGCTCTTGCCACGCAGCAAAGAATCTAAACGGCTTCTTTTTCTCACCAGTATTATCTTCAAACAGTTTGATAAGGATTGGGTTATGATCTGATAAGAGTCTAGGCAGAGAAGATACTCTTGCTCCATCAAAAAGCATTCTCCATTCTACGTTAGCAACAACTCTATCAAGCCGCTTGTAAACTCTTCATATATTCCAGAAACTTAATAGTTTACAATAAGTATATAAATATAATTTTTATTTAAAAATTAAAATTATGCATAACATTGCTCAATTTTGATAATTTGTGGGTATATATATATGGGATGTGATCAACTTACACCGGTGTAAGAATAATAAATCTTACACCATATCTTAACCGTTAATTTCCGTGCATCTAACAGTTGAGATTTATTGGGAATTAAAAATTAATTAATGAGTGAGACCTAATAAATCTTAACCGTTAGATGCAGAAAACCAATCGGTAAGATTTAGTGTAAGACTTATTATTCTTACACCGGTGTAAGATGATCCAGTCCCTATATATATATATATATATATATGAGGTAAGATCCTTTGACACCGGTGTCATCTGAGAGCCGTTAGATCAAAAAAGATCAACGGATCTGATTTGTAAGCATGTAACACCGTTTGATCATTTTCGATCTAACGACTCTCGGATGAGGTGTCAAACTTGAAATTTGACACTGGTGTCAAACCTCTATATATATATATATATATATATATATATATATATTGCGTTATCACTAAATATAACTCATACTAATTACATTAAAAGTCATATTTTTGTAATGAGTTAGTAATCCATAATTAGGTTCTGGTAAAAACAGTTTCATCTTAAACGTGTGTCAAAGTTAACAAAAAATATTTATCAATCATTTTTTAAAATGATATTAATTAAAAATATATTCAAAATTAATTTTTTATGCTATTGATACTATTTTTCTTTTAATATTATCCCATGTACCACACTCTCACTCTCACATATGCAAATGGACTTAAATTCATGGGCTGTGTCTAAGAATGTCAAAGGAAGCTGTTTATTCAAAAGCAGTTAATCGCTGAATTGACGGTGTCATCGCACCAAACGCTTATAAATTGCTCAATTCTATTGCACCAAAAAATGAATCAGTCCATCCTGTCCCGCTTTTTTAATTGGAAAAAACGTTGCCCGTTCCACCTCGCTTCTGAAATTAGGTAAAAAACTCTTCTGTCCTGTCCCGTTTGGCGGGTTGGCCCATCAGCCCAAATCTATTGTACACTAACCCATCTTGGTCTGCCTATACCGCCAAAAAATGATCTCGTCCCATCTCACTTTTGAGATGAATTGAAAAAACACAACTCGTCATGCCCCGTTTAGTTGGTAGGACGGCCAGCCGAGCCAAGCTCGTTCTGCCGGCTCTAATATGGCACACTTTAACCAAAACTGATTTAAATTGCAAATAAACTGAACGGCCACCACCACCCATGCATTTGAAAGTGATATATATATATATATATATATATATATATATATATATATATATATTATATATATATTACTTTGGACATTTGAAAGTGCCATTGAATGTTATGTTTGCCGTGAAGTTCGGTGAATGAAAATGAAGGGCCATGCTTCACAAACTGACTATTTGTTGCCATTGAAACAGACATACAATATTATACAAGCCATTTTGATTGGCATGAATGGTAGTGGGTTTCAGAAAATGGATTCTAAGAACAAGCCATTTTGATTGGTTTGACCCTCTCAAAGGGTTTTAGTTTTGTGGAGGACGTAGTTGATCGTTTTATTGGCTTATAATCTTCATTCTTAACCAACATTATAAAGATTCATATAGAAACTTGTTTACTGAATCCAAAAAAAAAAAAGAAATTTGTTTACTTAATTATACCATGTAATATTTAGAGGCTTATGAATCATGTATTGGCGGTGGATTTTGCTACCCTTAGTCATAAGAGGAGTCTCTGGGTTCAGATCGCATGATTGTCTCCGAATAATTGCATCTACTGACAACAAGATAAATAATTAATTATTCACTCGTAAAATGTTTTCCAGAACGAGAGTTCACGTGACAGCGACTCTAGTAGCCCAAGGCTTGCAACGTCGTTCTCATTTCACTGAATTATTGATCATCAGTTGCTATCATTGTGATAGATATCTCTATTAGCTGAGTCTAGTTCTTTTCGTCAAAGAGAATGAAGAATATAAGAAAAGTACAAAAACCTTTAATTAAATTGCTAACCATTGAATAACAGAGTAACGCTATTGAACTAACCATGGTAACATTACATTTCTCGATGAAATTGTCCTTCTTTTTGTTAGAAGCAAGTGCCATATCGATGGGAACATGCCTAGCAACTAGTGAGAGGGGCTATAAAAGCACCCTCATTACAAAAATCACCAAAAATCTTCTTCTTCCCCTTTAATTGCAAGAAAAGAATAACATATGACAAGAAATGGGAAAAAGTTGATGAATTGGCCATCTTTGATATGCACATGTCCTTTTCAGATGATATATTATTAAAGATAGAGGAAAAGAAAATAGCCAAGGAGATATGGGATTATCTCACAAAGTTGTAGCATCCAAGACACTTCACAACAAAATAATTATGAAGACGGAGCTTTACACATTTCGGATGTCTGAATCTACATCAATAACAAAGCACATCAATACTCTAACCAAAGGAATACTTCAGAATCTTCCAGATTCATATGACCAACTCATCATCAACACACCAACATCCTCGCAGAATTTTTGGTGTTCGACTATGTTGTTGTAAATGTTCTTGAAGAAGAAAGTCAACGTATAAACAAAGAAGATAGGCTGGCAAATTTGCATCAAGCAAAGGCCTTGTCAATGACAAGAGGACGGTCAATGGAAATTGTTTCGGTGGGAGTCACAAACATGGAAGGTCACAGTCTAGGAGTAAGAAGCATGTCAAGTTCTATAAATATGATATAAAGGGACACTTTAAAAGTGAGTGTCGATCCAGATAGGGTGGAAACAAAACCTCTGAAGCATCAACTTCTCAAGGATGTGTTACCGACTCAAGTTTTATATAGTGAAGCAGCAATCATGTCTATGGATATATTGGAGCTCGTTGATGCATGGATAATGGATTCAGGAGTAACATGGCATATGACTTTTTGCATAAATTAATTTCATACATACAAAACTTTTTATAGAGGATTTATGTACATGTAAAATGGTCATGTATTGGAGATTGCAAGAATTGGCACCTTCAAGATGAAGATGTATGATGGAATGATTTGCACAATCCAAAATATACGGCAAATGAAAGGCTTGAAGAAAAATCTATTGCCTATGGGGCAATTTGATGAAAATGACTGCAAAACAAATATTCAAACTGGTTGGCCCGCCGAGTCAAATTTTTTTTTTTTTTACTATTAGGTAGTTTTTTTATTATTTTTTTCAGTTTTTGTGATATCTAATTTTTTGTGATCTAATTTTTTATTATTTTAGTACTCTCTAGAAAAAATATAGAAGAAAATTTCTATTTATGACAAAGATAATTTATGTATGAAGATAAAAACAAGTTTGTAAAGAATATCTAACTAAATATTATCATACATTTAGACTTAAGATTGAAAAAAAACTAAGGGAAATATGATATGAAAATAAGTAATATTATAATATTTATACAATATAATCTATTTTTCATTTTTTATTATTTTTTATTTTTTAAAGGGGTTGACCCGCCAATCCACCATAAAACGGGGCGGGTTGGGATTTTCAACCCAAATTCAAGTGGCGGGGCGGGGCAACCAACTTTTGACGGGTTGATGGCGGGGCGGGTCGGGGAGGGCCGGCCCGTTTTGCCACCCCTACATACACACATAAAAAAAAAACATATTCAATCCAATCCATAAACACTCCTACAAAAGCAATAAGCGTAATAAGATTATATAATATAATTGTACAACTTTAGATAAGGTTACTTATCGCTACCTAAAAACTACGTCATTTTGATTAATGAAGAGTGTTTATGTAGTTTTAAAAGAATTAATGAATGGTGTTTTCGTAATTTTATTTTTTTTATCACATACATTTTACTGAAACACTCTTCATTAAATCACCTAAAATTACAAAACACCTTTCATTAATCAAAACGACGTAGTTTTTGGAATAACTGTAGATAACTTATCTAAAGTTGCTGTAGAAATATATTTTTTTCCATAAGGGCTTATAGTTTCTTAAGCTGCCAGAGATAATTTTATTTCGAGCTACTTAATCATAACCGTACAAATATGGATCAATGGTAATAAAGGAAAAGAGAGAAAAGGGGAATCATAACCATTCAAAGGTGAATCAATTAATATAAAGAAATAAATAAATAAAACGACGTAGTTTTGGGGTGGCCGGAGAAATGTTTTTCCCTATATATATATATATATATATATATATATATATATATATATGGGGTAAACAATTCTACAGCCACTTTAGATAAGCTTATCTACAGCTGTCTTTTTTAACTATGTTCTCTCGGGAAAATAGTTATAACGTTAAATTTGCTCTTTTTTCTCTCTCCTTAGTTACTTTTCAGAACTTTTTTGCTGACGTGGAGAGAGAGAAAAGAGCAGCTTTAACATTATAACTATGTTCTCCCGATAGAACATATTTAAAAATGGCAGCGTAGATAAGGTTATCTAAAGTGGCTGTAGAAATACTTTTTCCTATATATATAATTTATATGGAACAAATCAATAAATAAAACAATGTACTAAAATAATAGTTAATGATAATTATTTTTTATTTATTTCTTATAGGGAAAAAAATTTCTGCAGTTGATGCAGATAAGTTATCTGCATTTATTCCCAAAATGACGTTGTTTTGGTATTGAAATCTTAAAAAGTTATAAATATAAAGACTATTATAACTCTGAAATAAATTAGAATTATAAAAAAAACCATGATTTCATTCCCAAAATGACGTGGGACCCTTTCTTATATGCAAAAGTGTTTATCCTTTTAAATGACATAACTTATATCCTTTCACTCTCACAAAGAAGTGTGACCCACACCTTTATTTTTTTTGTCAACTCTCTCTCTCTTCCTTTATCTATCTCTTTCTCTCTCTTAAAATGACACAACTTTACATCTTTTAAAATGATACACACTTTACCCTTCTTATATAATGTGTTAGGTTTTTTGTTTTAATAGTTTATATAAATTATGAAGATTAAGTTCAGGAACAAATTTCTCAATAGCAAAAATAAAAATAAAAAATGCATGTGGAGGGCGCTCTTTCCTGTTGGGTTGGAATTGCATTGAGATCTAAAATGGAATGGCCCATAACGTAACTTCCATTAACGTATCAGCTTCTTTTTTTCCTTGTTTTGCTGAATTTAACCAAATTCAGTTAACATTAACAAGATAATTATTTTTCATATTTTTGCGGTAAATATTTTTTATGTTTTGTTAGCATACCCATGTGTCCGTTCTATAAAAACAATTAAAGAATGATTTTATTTAATTTATACATGTAATTTTGAGAAAATATAACTTCATTGGGCTTGACATCCCATTTGACTCTAATCCCATTTCCCAAGCTCGCAAGGCTGGATTTGAACATTGCTCCAAATTCAGTATCCATCTTAAATGAGAAAATCTCTGAGAGTGATTTAAAGTGAATTTATCCCCCAGCCCAAAATACAGCAGACAGAACAAACCGTGGTACATAAGAATACTAATGTTACTTGTACATACTAAAACTGAGGTAGCCTTTTATTTTAATAAATAAAAAACGGATGGAAGAAAGGAATAGTGTTGATTCATATTATGTAATTTATATTTGAAAAAAAAAATGTGCAAGTAACATTACACCTTCATTTATTGATTTCAATTTAGAGTCTGTTTGAAAATTTCTAAAGAATCATTTGTCCTTAAAGAATATAAGACTAGAGGTAAAGATTAAACTTTAATCACTTGATCCTAAAGATTTTAATACTAAACTTTGAGCAAAACAAAGTCTTGGAATTCTTTCGAGGCTAGAGGAAAATCATATCCCTCTTGAAGGGGAATTAGTCTCACCCTTCCTTCGATAATAGTGGTCCAATACATCCTCTATTTCAATGAGGAACTGGCCTTAAGAGCCATACTCCAAGGACAATATAACTGTGGGAGGTTGTGTGAAAATACCTCCAACTTATCTATAAAAATATATATTTTAATACTATATCAATCAACAACACTCTTAAAAGAATACTTTTTTAATATATATTCACCAATTTATCGATTAATTGACTAATTTAATTTGAGAACTATGGGACCTACATTAAGACATGACTCTCCCAAAATTATTTTCTCAATTCCTAACATGGGAGAATAAGCTATTATTTAAATGTGTAAATCAATGTTATTAAAATTGGTCCGGTCATTGACTCGGTCGAGGTATTGGGTCACTAGTTGAATCGCATGATCTGGTAATTATATGTAAATCTATAAATTATAAACATACTCAAATAGCTGAAAAAATAATATAAATTCTAAATATTTTAATATAAAAAATAATAAATTATACATTATTGTCTAATAAAGGATCAAACAAACATATAATGCTTGTAATACTAGCGTTTCAGTTTCAGTAAATGACATCTCTAACAATAAATCAAATCAAAATTCTCTGCATAGTGTATAAGTGAGATAATATTAGTATTGTAGGTACATACCTATGTAAGTCAATAAGCAACAGATTACTTAAATATGTCAATTATGGATTTTTTTTTTAAAAACTTTTTTTGAATTTTTTTTTAAATAACTGGGTCGGGTCACCATTTTCCACCAAAACCGGCCAGGTCACCATTTTTCACCAAAACCGGCCAGGTCACACCGGGTCTGGTACTTGGCCGATCCAATGTGATAACCAGACTGGTCAGTTGACCGATTCATTAGGTTCCAGGTCGATCCGACCGGTCCAGTCTGATTTTACAACATTGGTGTATACATGATATTTTGTCTCTAGCGTGTCTTTTTATGCGAGTCTTTGAATATAAACTATAAACAATGCACAGTGATTTTATGATCAATATGAGTAAGAACAAATAATGAGTGTGTTTGATTCAATGAGAGTAATATAGAATGATTGTAAAATCAATGGAATAGTGATTCTTAATGTTCTAAATCACAATAAATGAGTTTATATAGGTATTGGTACGAAACTAGTTGTTGGAATGCTTACTGTCCGGTAAGTATTTGAATACTTTGTTCTCAGCACAAGTATTCGAATACTAGTCAAGAAAGTATTTGAATACTTTCTTGACAGAACTTAAGTATTGCAGTTTTTGAGTTGCAAAGCATTTTAATCTTGTCTCTAATCACTTTCAGTGCAATTCCTTGACTTGATAAGATTGTTTTGAGGTTACAAAAAGTGTCAAGGGTCTTTTTCATGAGTTATTCAGAAACTTTCAAGTGATTAGTGTCATGGATAATGCATGTACATAATTAAGTATCATTTGAGCTCATTTATGTATCATTAATCAATTATCTTTACATTTAGATCTAAGCCCCGAGGATATACTACAATCTTGATCTTTGATTTTGATCATGTGTGTTAATGGTTTTGCTTCTATTGTCTTGTTGAATTGTTTCCTTGGACTTTTTAATTGTTGTGAGTTGTATTATCCATGATATTGTTTTCAAGCTTGTTTGTTATCATCAAAACTCTTGTATTATCGAACTCTTCATTTTGAGTGCATTGGTTTCGCACATGATAGACAATTGATGTAAACATAATGTTCCAAATAGGCCATGATAGCCAAGATTCAATATGATTGTAATAGAGTTTAAATTTAACTCATAGTTCGTGTAAAACTCTCCAAGCTATCAATATCCAATAAAATGTCTAATCATTCTAATGATAAGGAATCCATTTTGCATCTATCAAGCAGGTGAAACCATAAAAACTATTTTTTGGGATTTTTCTATGGACTCATCGTAAATAGCTGAAATGAATTTGAGAGATCTTTAAGGCCCATTAAATAGGTGCTTGCAAATGATAGTTTGGTAAATTCACTCTCTTAAATTAAAGTTTCCATGATAATCACATCAAACCAAAAAGACCCATGACAATTTTACAGAGATTTTGAAGGCCTAATTAATAATTGCCTTGCATATGTTATTCCCAATGAAGACATGGGCTCCTTTATACTCTAGCCAACATAACATTAGTTTTGTAACATGGCCTGGAAAATCCAGTTAGCGGTTATATGAAAATGATTAAGCTCAATCGATAAAATGTCTTATAAAGCATTGTATTTTAACAAAATGGTTGGAATATAAACTAAAAACAAATAATTTTTGAAGAACCTAGAAAACAGAGAATAAAATGATGTGTTTCGCTGGTTTTATGGATAACTACATACCATTAACTATCAAGTAACAATCATTCACAACAATCGTAGCATAATTCAACTGGAGGTTGATATCATCAGCCACAATTCCTTGGTTTGAGTTAAATTGCACCTTCCTAACCCCTTAGGTTAAATTTCTTTGTTATCACCACTAATCTCTAATGAAAACCAACGAAAAAAAAACCAATAGTTATAATAGGTTAATGGATATAAGAAGACATCAAATGAAAGATAAAATAAGAAAAAAAAAAACCTTCTTTAAACGCTCAACTTCCCAACATGAAACAGAGTTTGGAAAAAATTAACAAATATGCTTAATTATTTAAATTAGATAGTATGAGGGAGTTAATTACAACATTCAAAAGTATAGGGTCGCCTTTTGAAATATGACCATAGTATAAGGTGGTAATATATACTTTAGCCTATTTAAAATGAGTATGTCATGTAAGAAAATTTTAATCATACAAGGTTAAATCAATGGTGATGGTTTTATAACTACATATTGCGATACTTTCTCTCTCTTTTATCTTCATCGTTGATTCACCTTTATGTAATTATGATTCTTCCGCATGACATAGTCACGTCAAATAACACATGTGAGGATCAACTCATCGTCTCAAAATGGATTTTCTCATGTGTTATTTAACGAGACCATGTGAAAGAACCCTAACCATATAAGGATAAATTAACAATAATAATTTTGTAACTAACTATTTCAATATTGTTTCTTTCTCTTCCTTTATCATCGTTGACTCACCTTTGTATAATTATGATTCCTGTACATAATATGGTCTTATTAAATAGGAAAAATAAAATAAAAAACTATGGTACTGCTTTGAATCACTTACACCCCTATACTTTTTTTAATCACTTAACCTCTTGGGATTTTTTCCATCCACACTCATGCTTAATACTGTTAGGAACTTAACTAAGTATACATATTTTATCCTTTTTAGAAGAAAAAAAATAAAGTGATAAAAAAAATCAAATGTTATGAAAACTTAGAACATTTAATAAAAGACTACAAGAAAAATAGAAAAAAATAAATCAAAAGTGTCTAAATAAAAAAATAGAAGAAAAAATAAGGTCGAATATATTAAAGATCACAACAAGACAGAAAAGACTAATATTAAAAAAATAGCCCAAATGAAAAAAAAATTATGAAAATGAAAATAGAAGAAAAAATTAAGATAAAAAAAGGAAAGAAATGAAACAAATAGAAATCACAATTATGAGTTTTCAATATATTTGGTTTTATTTTTTTATTTCTTGTCCTTGATCTGTTTTATTTATGTTTAGCCCTTTTTTGTCTATTTTATTCTGATTTTCCTTTTCATTCTTCTTTTTAGCCTTGTGTCACCCCATCTATTGAAGATTTTAATAAAAAAAATTAAAAAAGAGAAAGAATAAAATAGAGATATAAAAAGATAAAATAGATAAAAGATAAAAATTAAAAGAATAACAAAAATAAAAGAAATGTATTGAAAATACATAACTGTTATTTCATTTTGTTCTATTTTTAATTTTTTTTCTTAATTTTTGTATTTAGTATATATTTTGTTCGTTTAGACTAATTTTATTTTTTATTTTTAATTTTTCTATCACTGCGATGATTTTTATCATATTTTGGTTTTTTTAACATATTTAATCTTATTTTTTCTTCCATTTTTTTTATTTAGACGATCTTTTTTTCTTTTAATCATTTATTAAATATTTTAAGTTTTTATAATATCTGATATTATTTTTTTATCACTTTATTTTTTTTTCTAAGAAGAAAAAAGTAGGTATATTTAATCAAAATCTTAACAACATTAAAGAGGGATGGATGAAAAAACCACAGGAATTAAGTGATTAAAGAAAAATACATGTAAATGATTTAAAGTAATAGCAAATGAGGATTTTTGAATTTTTGAATTTTTACTCTGATCTAAATTCTGGAGTGTTGTTTCAAAAAAAAAAACTCTAGAGTCTTCGATGTAACGTGCCCACTGAATCTGAACCGCTACACTTGTCCTTAGAAATTATTGCGTGCTTTGGTAGCGTTAAGCGTCATGATAGCGTTCACCCACTTTTTTGAACTTCTTTTTTTGACATTTTTGTTTTTAAAAAATTAATTTTTGTCTTTTTTAAGAATATAAAAATATATTATTTTAATCAAAATTATTATATTTATGATGAGAGAAATGTCAATAATAATGAAAAAACGAATTTTTTTTAATTTGAATATTAAATAAAATATTATTTATTTTAACTAAAATAACTGCCCCTAAATAATTTTTTTCCTGCTTTTGAAGATAATTAATTTTTTTTTTAATTTTTATAATATATAATAACTATTAGTTTAATAATTAAATAGACTAATCATTTTAAATATTAAATTAATACTTAAAGTTTTAAAAAATTGACTTGATATTTCGCATATATTTAAATAATAAACTAATTTTTTAATTTAATTAGCAGTACAATTCATACTCACTTAGGTATTTCGCATTTTCTTCAATTTTTTTAAAAACAAAGATAAAAATAAATTATTGACCACCGTTAATAATTACCAAATCCAAAATAACTAAATATAAATAAAATTAAAACATTCTTATCATTTGGTGCTTGGACACAAAAGTACAAATCCAGGGATTCTAAGATGTACTGGATAAAGATTTTCCTCCTTCCTTGCGAGATTTTATCGTGGTCGAGGAACACTGTTCTATTAGTGGTCTCTTAGAGCCATTTGGTACGTGATATTTTGTAGGATTCTTGGAAAATTGATTTTTTTCTAAATTTTAAAATTTTGGATATTATCATAAATTGAATATTTTCATCATATTTTTGAAAATCGAGATTTCTGGATAAAAAAAAATTCTCTTGTACCAAACACAGTGTAAATCGAAGGATAAAAGTGAAAAAGACAAAAAATAACAGTGGTAAAAAGGAAAAGAAAGAATTGATATTGTGAAAGAGAACACCATATTATTAGGTGGTCATAGACTATAATAAATATTTCTCTCCTTGTTGTGTATCTATCTAAATCTTTTTGAATAAATTCAAAGGTATCCTCCGGCCGTAATCGAAGACTAATCTCCATCGAGCACCGCACATCCTACCGGGCGGCTCTCCCAAATCTAAGTTGAATTTTGTTTCATTTCTCGAATAAATATTTATTGACCAGAAATATCAAAATTTAAAATTGCAAACATAAAAAAATGAATTCACTTATTATTTATTGCTTGATTTGTATGATAATAATTATAGACATTATTATTTTATGTGAATTTAGTGACCGCGTCTATTTCTTAGATATTTATGACACATAATTATTTCACTAAATATTAGTTCCTTTTTGAAATATATCCTATTCAAGTAAATAAACTTTTTTTTTTGTATTTTATAGCTTTAAAAAATTAAGAAAGTACTATTATTTGTTAAACCTCGTCTTCATTTATTAATAGTTATAATAAGTGAAATAAAAAATTAGTAGAATGATAATAATTTTCGATGTTTCGTTAAAAAAACGTAATTGATAGAATGGTAATATTAATTCTTACTGTTATCTTCACATATATCCCACTTCAAAGGTAAAAACGCGTGATAGACAAGATGTATAAAAAATTAGACTTGTTTATCACTCGTACTGTTAGTAAATAAAGTTTTTTAGTATTATTATTATTTCGTAATTATAAATCTAATAAGTTGAACTAATTGATTATAACTTAAAAATCCCATTCCTTAATTTTAAAATATTAATTACACTCTATCTCTCATAAATACAAACAAGATTCATATTTCTTCGCATTTTAATGTGTTAGAAAAACAAGATTATACACGTGTAAAAATATAACTAAATCTAATTGTAATTAAATAATAAAAATTAGATTAAATAAATATAAATAATATGTTTATAAATTGGGAAAAATATTTCTCATTTTAGAGAAGGAAAGAATATGTGTCCTATTAAAGAACACAAAATTATTAGATCATTTTAAGAAAAAATAAAATAAAAAAGTGAGACTTACATTTTTATTTTTTTTAATAGAATCCACATCTTTTTTTGTCTATCTCCTTATTTAAGTTTGTGTCCTTTAAAAGCACATATTTTTTTTTTAAAAAATATAGATATATTATAACCAAAAAAATACAAATATGTTCAAAATCAGGAGCACAAAGAAAGAAAGAGTATTAAGGAGGAGAGAGAAAATAAAAATCCATAAAAAATGTAGTAATTTTATTTAAAATGGTACAAAGGTATATTCTTTAAGATGGTAAATATTTTATCTTACAAATATATTAAAAAAAGTCAATAATATATTTTTTAGATATATTTATAATTATTGCTTGAATAATTTAATATACAGAAATAAAAAACCGTGGTGCAGTATCACGGGTCATGCGCTGGTCCTGTTGGTGTCACGCACTTCCACTTTAGAGCACTCACCTACAATTGCGCTCTTTACCTTCTCATTACTTCAATAAAACCCTGCTTCACGCTTCACTTCTCACTTCCTCTCACCCACTCTCTCTTCTTCCTACTCACTCTACAGTACCTCACTTTCACTTTCCTTTTTCTGCAGTCATGGGTAAAATAATCACCACTGTTTCATGTTTTCCTTTCTTCTTTTCATTCATTACTCTACTCAATCTCACCAGATCTGATTTTTTCTTCTTATTTTGTTTTTGTTTTTGGTTGAATGATGTGGATCAGGCAAGGTCAAGATCGGAATCAACGGTAACTCATCTCCTTCGTTCGATCTCGCTTCTCTTGCTTCAGATCGGCTCGTATATTTTTTCTTACTTTTTTTTTTAATTTTTATATTTTTTATTTTCATGTAACAGGATTTGGAAGAATCGGCCGTTTGGTGGCCAGGGTTGCTCTGCAGAGAGACGATGTTGAACTCGTTGCCGTCAACGATCCTTTCATTTCCACTGATTACATGGTATAAGTCAACCTTCACCTTCAGTAACTAAGCAAAATAATTTATTTTATTTTAATCTGAGTGTTATGATTTCATTTTTATTTTTGTTTATTTAAATCGTAGTAGATCTGAGTCTTAACTTGTTGGTTCACTGTGTCTGTTTGCGCAGACCTACATGTTTAAGTATGACAGTGTTCACGGCCACTGGAAACATACCGATGTAACCCTCAAGGACGAAAAGACTCTTCTCTTTGGTGAGAAGTCAGTTGCCGTGTTTGGACACAGGTGTGTTTTTCTGTTATGGATTGTTGTGTGCTTTGCTTGTAAACGTTTCAAGAGTTATTCTCTAAACGGTTTGTCGTTTTTGTTGAATACGTAGAAACCCTGAGGAGATCCCTTGGGGCGAGACTGGAGCTGATATCATCGTTGAGTCCACCGGAGTTTTCACAGACAAGGAAAAGGCCGCTGCTCATTTGAAGGTTTTGTGTTTCTGATGCCATTAATTTGAAGCTTGCGTTATTCTTTTCTATTGCCTAATGCATAAGTGGTTTCGATTTGTGACTTTTGTTGGGTGTTTTTATTGTTTTGTTTGGTGCATGTAGAGTTGAATTTAATGTGTTTATGTTTCTTTTAATCCAGGGTGGTGCAAAGAAGGTTATTATTTCGGCCCCAAGTAAGGATGCTCCCATGTTTGTTGTTGGTGTTAACGAGCACGAGTACAAGTCAGAGCTTGATGTTATTTCTAATGCTAGCTGCACAACCAACTGCCTTGCTCCACTTGCAAAGGTTCCAAGTTCTATTCTCTGCATTGGAATTTTCGTGGTGATTTTGACTGTTATAATGGTCCTAATTGTTTCTTATTAATTTTGTAGGTTATTAATGATAGGTTTGGCATTGTTGAGGGTTTGATGACCACTGTTCATTCTATAACCGGTGGGTCTTTTGATTGTTGATTTAATTTACCCATTTACTCTATCTTATCATGCTACTTGCTAATTTAGGTTTTGGTTTTTTTGTTTTTGTTTTGCAAACCAGCCACCCAGAAAACTGTTGATGGGCCATCCAGCAAAGACTGGAGAGGTGGAAGAGCTGCTTCATTTAACATCATTCCTAGCAGTACTGGAGCTGCCAAGGTGAATGAATATTTGATACTATATGTGGATTTTCTTGATCATTACCACCAACCGGATATTGTGTGTTTACAAATTTCTGGTTTTCTTATCTTATTCTTTTGTGTCTAGGCTGTTGGGAAAGTCCTTCCTGCTTTGAATGGAAAATTGACTGGAATGGCATTCCGTGTTCCTACTGTGGATGTCTCTGTTGTTGATCTCACAGTGAGGCTGGAGAAGGCAGCCACCTATGACCAGATTAAAAGTGCTATCAAGTAAGGACATTAAAATAATTCAGCAGTGTTATATTTGATCGTATGCAGGTTATGTTAGGGAAAGTACTTGTATTTTGTGTATGCTCCTTCTCTTTTGGCTTGTCTGACTTAATTGTTGTCTTTCTCAGGGAAGAGTCAGAGGGCAAGTTGAAGGGAATTCTTGGTTACACTGAAGATGATGTAGTCTCCACCGACTTCGTTGGTGATAACAGGTATAAATTATGTCCAGAGTTAAGAAGTTGTTGAACGGACATGGTTGCTGGTAGTGACGCCTGTATTTTATTTTATTTTTTCAGTTGATATAATCCTCTACCTCTCTCGTGGTTAAGGAGTGGTTGTAGACTTGTACATAAGGAATTGTCTTATATTCGAAATAAGTCAAATAATTGTATTAAATTTTGTTTACCATTGATACAGGTCAAGCATTTTTGATGCGAAGGCAGGAATTGCTTTGAGTGCTAATTTTGTGAAACTTGTGTCATGGTATGACAATGAGTGGGGTTACAGGTAATCCATCTTTAACCTTTTTTGGCATATGATTTGTTATGTGGTAGTGTTGCGTGGGAGTTGTTGACACAGGTTTTGATAATGAATTCACCCAATATGTTAATTGTTAATTATTTAGCTAAGATCTAATTCTCACGATACGTGCTGATGCTTTATTATTAATTCAGCTAGATCTAATTGGTTGTTTTGTCTGTGGTCGGTGCAGCACCCGCGTGGTTGACCTGATTGCTCACGTTGCCAAGATTTCAAAGATTTCAAACTAAAGTGGTATTGCAAATTAGCCAGGCCTACATATGAATACCGTATGTTTATGTCTAGCTGCAATTTAGCTTCGTGTTCTTGTTAAAATGAGTAATCTGAATAAACTGGTTTCTAGAACCAGTGGTGTTGCTCTCTGGGGAACGTTAACTCTCTTTCTTTTTTGGCTTTTTTGCTGCCTCTCGTGGAGGGGATGGAGTTTTTGGATTTTTATATACTCGTTGATGTACTTGGATTTTATCTGTTGTGATGGAAGATAATTTGCCATCCTCTTTTTTTCATCGGTGGTTCTAGTAGATTTTGGAGTGAAAGGCCTCCATCTTTTTTCCGTCAAGAATAACCAATCATGGATTCACAGCCTAAGGAACAGGTTAAGGAGTGAAAGGTCAACAAACCCCAATTATTATTTAGAAAGAAAAAAAAAACTGGAAATGACGAAATAGAATCCGTCACACAAAATCACCAGGAAAATTCACTCCGTTTTATCCAAAATTGCTTGTTCTCTTGCATGGAAAAAGCAGTTGACTGGGGATAAACATAAAACCCTTCTTTGAACGTCCTCACTTAACCTCTGCCCTTACCATGGCAGATTATGACATGTTTAAAAACTAATAATAGTCATACTGCCATAAGAAAGTATATATTTTACAAAATAATATTAGCTAACTTACAAATTTATTCTTTGGTTGCATGGCCCTCTGCGCATGAGGGCAAAAATCACCTTATGAAGCCTTTAATATTGTTACATCAACCTTAGCTTTCATGGCAAATGGGGACCTCTTCAATGAAGCTGAAGATATTGTAACTTGTCGGAATACCTCCTTGCAATTTGGTAGATGAATCTTCTCATAGGAACTTGAAGGTGTACTTTGGCGTCTTTTTAGAATACCTTATTGCAATTTGGTAGATGAATCTTCTCAAAGATATCTTCTAAGAGGTTGTTTGGTTAAGCTTTTTCTAAAAGTAATTTTTATCACTTCTTTATTTTAAAAGTATTTTTTATAAAAGTTAAAGTTATTTATATTTTTATAAAAATATATAGTTTTTGAAAAAAAATATTTGGCTTTTGACTTCTGTTTTTTTTTAAAAGTTAAAAATTTTAGCTTTCCAAAAAATGGAAAAAGTACATTTTTCACTTTTTTTGCTCAACCTACCATCATTTGATTCAAAAAACAGACAAGTTAATAACTAAAAATGAAAAGTGTTTTTTTCTTGAAAAAAAAAACAGCTTTTGAAAAAGAAAAAAACTCATCCAAATGGCCCTTAAAAGGGTCTCAATCAATTTGGTAAACTCCTTTTGCAAAACTTTTCTCAAGAAACTTGAAGGGACAACATGACATGGATTTTTTAAAAAATAATTAAAGCAATTTTATATTTAGACGTAGTATGTGAAAAATACTTTTAATTAAATATATTATTTTGATGTTAAAAGTTAAAAATCACTTTTTAGGTATAAAATTAGGAAAAAAACATTTCTCCTGTCACCGGAAATAAAGTTATCTCCGGTGAGCTTAAAATGACGTCATTTTTTGTTATAAGATTAAAAAATTATAACGTTAAAGACTAATATAATCCTCTAATATATTATAATTACAAAAATACCTTGATTTTCGTCTCAAAACGACGTTGTTTTGGGTTTACTGGAGATAACTTTATCTCCAGGAGAAATCCTTAGGCGACGGTGTAGCTGAGGTTGGGTGGTGGTGACATTGGCGGCAACAATGAGATTGATTGAGTTGGAATTGTGGCAAATTAGGATTTTAAAAAAATATTTAATTTTTGAATTTTACTTTTTTTAAAAGTGAGGAATTTCAGCTTTGAAAAGATTTTTTATTTTTTTGTGAATTTTTTTTTAAAACAATAGACATTTAAATACTCGAGTGTAGTGATAATACTTTTTTATTTTAAATATTTGGAAGAGAAAAGCCAATCCAAATAGGTTCTAAGATATTTGAATTTTTTCTTTTTGCAATTTTTTTTTTTATTTTGTACCAGTTTATAATCAATACTTTTTATAAATTAATCTTAATTAAAATAATTAAAACTATTGTATTGTTTAATAACTTGTAACTATCTCCAACTATCTATGTTTCCGACTTTCTCTATTGGGAGAAGTGTTTGTTTTTTTATTTGTACGAAGTGAGATGTGTACTTTTATATTTTTTTATCCACTCTCTCCTTCTTTATTTATCTTTTCTCTCACTTCAAATGATACAACTTTACACCCTTTAAAATTATACACATTTTTTCCTTCTCCTTTTTTTAGGAAACACCTAACTTTCCAACTACCTCCATTTGCCACCACCCAACTAACTATTATCGTGTGAGGATAATTTGACCGGACTACTTTATGATATTATCCCTATTTTTATTTACAAATGTATTAACTTCATTTTCAACTAATATTGTTTATTCTTATGAAAATACGTTCTATCTTTCTTATTCGATAGTTTTGGTTATCTTTGATTTATCAAAATAGGTAAATTGCAGACTAAAGTGGTAGAACGAAATCAGTTGCTATTATTTGAATCTATTTTATCAGCATTTCTTTTAGAGATTAAAAAAAAATGAAATGCGCCAAGATAGATTCAAATAATAATATTTGAATTGCATTTCATCTAATACCTCAATTTTTCACTCTTAATTTAAAAGATATGAGCGAGATCGAACTAAATTATTATTTATTAATTTTTATATTATTCCGAATATTTCCCAATAGGATATCAAATTTTCCCATTCTATCATAAAATATCCCAACAATAAGTAATTTTTCACTTCTTATATCCCATTCCATCTGGAAAATTTTATTATATTCCTACCCACCACTTATTGATAGATCCTTTTTCTATAAATAATGGAAACATATATTCCATTTTTATCCCTTTCTTTTTTATTTTATTTTTCTCTCTATTCCCCATTTTTTCTATTTTGGAAAAAGACCACTATGCTTCTCTTGCCACCAAAAAGCAGCTCATTCCATCTCATTACTTTCTATTTCACTTATTATTTTATATTTAAATATAGCCTTAGTGCATTAATTCTGGTTGGCAAATGGTACAAATAAGACCGTTCGATGACATAATAACGCTTATATAATGTATAAGTTTTTAACTACTCAATTTTTACTACGTTACACTTGATTGTATAATTTTGAAGGTCATGTATTATCACAGTATCAGTGAGCAGTGTGTTAGGGCTAATGGCAAGATGGTGACTACACATTCTGTGCGTTTCATTATATTAATTTGGTAATTTTTTTTTGATTTTATATTAATTCCATAAAAAAATTCAAAATTCACAGTATTATGATCAAAAGACCGGTAATTACAACGAGAGTACGGGAACAAGGGTTAGAGTTAATTTGGTATTAAGATATTATATTTTTATCTAATCTAATATAAAATAATCCTTATATGATAAATTACGTTGATTCTCTCATGTATTAATTAACATGATCATGTCATGTGGGACAATTATAATCATACATGAGTGGGTTAATGGTGATAAGAGAGGAAAGAGAAAAAATTTAAAGATGGAAAGTTACACAATCATCCCGTTGATTTAATTATTAATGATTAAGATCCTCCCACATGACATGATCATATTAAATTAGATATCCAATTTCCTAAAAAAACTTGAGTAGGTCACTTAAATCCTGATAACTTCAATATCTTATACAAAATATAGTTTAAATAAGTCAAATTATGTAACTTATCTTAGCATGTCTGAACACTATTTATCATAACCATAAACTTTTAATGCGTTGTAATTTATAAACGTAATAACATGTTCTCCTAAAATTAAAATGAAAGTTACCGCATGGACACGTAGCATCGTCCAAAGCCAAAACAAAATAACTAATTAAGATGAGTGCTAGAACTAGAATACAAGTCCATCGGAACTGTAAATTCAATGTAACGAACAAATTTTATGAATATTGAGTATTTTATAAAATTTAAAATAGAAGCTATTGTTCAAATAGTATAACATTTTAAAAAATAAATAACAATTAATGCGCCAAATATAATTAACGTTATTCAAATCCTTTAGTGGACATCTCCGCCAATGGTTTTCTCCGTTCTCCCTCTCATTCTTTTAGTTTCGTATTGCACTCACTCACACGACACGAAGCTCACGTTTCTTCACGGGCAATGAATGAAAAGCCCTATTGCATTTGAATCCTCTGATTCCGAACCCTAAACTTAGGTTTTGAATTTCTCCAACTTCAACCAATGGCCACCGCAGCATTCAAATCTACCACCAAGAGAACACCTGTCGGAGGAGCTTCCTCCACTTCCTCCGCCGAAGACTCCGCCTCCTCCTCCCTTCACCACCGTCGTTCACGGAGTCTCAGCCGATCCTCCCGCCTCCTTCCTTCTCGCGACAATGACAACAACAACCTCACCGCACCGAGAGGCAGGTTCGTCAACACCGTCAGGGGCTCCGGCTTTCCGGAGATCAGCCTCGACGATCTTGCCATCGAGTTCTTCGAATCCGCGAATCGCGGTCGCGTCGTTTCCGGTTACTCCGAGTCCGAGGCCAGTCCTGCCGGCGGCACCGCGTCGCAGAGACGAGGGAGGTCCGTTTCGAGGAAGAGCGCGGGAGTTGGTGATGATAGAAATAGCAGTGTTGGTGGCGGAGGAGTAAGACCGGTCTCCGATGCTAATTCGAGAAGAAGAAGATCGGTTTCGGTGGTTCGGTACCAAATTAGTGATTCTGAGGTAACAACTTAGCTGTCCTTTGTTTTCTCCCTAATTTAAAGAAGTGTCTTTAATTTACTTTGCTTTTAGGTTTGAATTTGATTTCAATATGTGGTTATAGATTTCGAAATCTTATAATTATTCATCAAATATATCTCCTTAGTAATTGAGAAAATGGATCTGGATACTTTCCTGATATTGAATAACAGGAGAGGGTCTTGTTAGAGCGAGAAAGACACAATTTGTTTCGAATATAACTAGTGGACCCTATAACAAATTATTGATAAAATTTGCGTCTATCTCTATCCCACAAAATGGTCATGTAACAAAATACCACATTGTTGCTATCGATGTCTAGGGTGGTTCAGTTTTGCTTTTAGAGAGGCTGAGATTGTTTTCTAATTGCCAACTTATTTAAACACAAAATCTTTATGGCTAAACCTGCCATCTAATAAAAAGGGTCAGTCAGTCTGTATTGTTTTCTAATATTTTATGGGGTTGGATATTGTAACAACCAAGTAGTGTTACTGCCAATCTATTTTTTTAATTAGATCGATTATGTTGATCTAACAGATATATTTTGTTCCATCTTTGTATTGTTATGATTTCTCATATTTAATACTTTATATTTATTTTCACCTTCGTATGATTATACTTTCCCATATTTAATGCTTTTCACATTAAATATAGGGAATCATGACCATACAAGAAAATAAATATAACCGTCGGATCAATATAATCTATCTAACGGTAAAATTGATAGTAATACTATTCTTCTATTCTTTCATAATTTTATTTTATTTTTTTTTCATTTATGTTTAATCATTGAATAAAGTGTGATTAAACTAATATATGCAGCTCAATTTATACAAAGCTCCATACGAGACTAAAGTGTAACATCCCGTGCCGACTGGAACTATTGAACATTTACTGTTCAAATGCTCATTTAGAATCATACAATTTGAAAACAATCAGGACAGCGCCCATCATTTATACAGTGCTTAACTAAAACTAAACACGGCATATTTGGATAGAAGTCCCATAAGATGAGCATAAATTATACTTGCTTAAACATCAGAATTCAAGAATATCAAAAGAATTCATGGTTAGACACATTGGGATTGGGCAACTAAGCACTAAAGACATTGTTCAATTCCAGGAGCTAATGAAATTTGTGGAACTAAAGATATTGGTTCATAACTTACTCGAGTAATCAAAGGATTTTACTCGAGTAAGCTTGATGTTGGGATTGAATCCCAGTCAGGCCGCTTTGCTTGCAAGGACAAGTGGACCCAAGTCCAGACATTGGGAATGAATCCCAACCAGGTCACTTTGCTTGCACTTTGATGGGCAGGACATGTGGACCCAAGTCCAGCCATTCGGAATCTGGAAAGGCAGTTATGCAGGGGGGCTTTGGGGATGTAAGGGGATACGCATGAATTGAAAAATTTGGTTGGGGAATTTGGAAACTCTGGAGTCCAGGTTGCTAGGCCTTCAGGGGGTGTAGGGTCACAGCACAGGAATACTCGTTTACTGTATTGATTTTGTTGTTTTTCTTAGTTTGGTACTGCTGATCTGTTGTAGGAGCTAGGCTCCATTTGATATATTGTAATAGAAATACTGATACCAACACACTTTAACTTACTGTACCCCTTCCCGCTTTGGATGTTGACCTCCAACTAAATTTGTTATGATTCTGTTTAATAAATTCCGTAAGAAAAAAAATACATTGATGTATTTTTGCATGTATATATCTTGCATAATACAGAGTGACCTAGATCATTCTCAGAATTCTAGAAGTCGTTCAAATCTGAAAAATACGGATATTGGGAACAAGCTAATGCACAAGCCAGTTGCTTCAGATCAAAGACCAGTGCTAAGAAAGTCCCTAAGCCAGAAGGATTTAAGGTCATATGATGGCTACTCTGTAAGTGTGGTTATTCTCTGGATTCTATTGTTGAGTTTATATATGTTTATTTCTTGCTGTTAAAGGTTGTGGTAGTAATTTTTCCAGTGAGAGGATGCATAAATTGAAACTTGTAGGCTATGTTTGGGAGAATGGAATGGATAGCTTTTCTATTGATTGGATATATTGATAGAACTTTTGAAATGTCAAAGTATAACCCTCACACTAAACATCAACATCAACATCAACAACACCTTTATCCCAAATTAATTGGAGTCGGTGGTAGATGAACTCAAATAAAAGATACGAAAGAGTTGAAAAAAGATAAAAAAGATAAAAATAAAAATAAAATAGTAATAATATATATATAAATATATAAATATAAATATAAAGTGATAAAAGAAGAAAAGTGACCTAGATGATTCTAAAACGGGACCATCTAGAACATAGGAATAACAACGGGTCTAACCCTCCACTATGTATTTCGTCGAATAACAATGGGTCTAACCCTTCAATGGATGAGCTTGTGTCACTCCTTTCTCCATTTCGTTCTAAGGCACACCGTCCACCAATTAATTTCCCAATCCATTAAGTCTTGCTTTACTACGTTCCCCAAGTAAGTTTCAGTCTACCTCTACCTTTCTTTGTGTTGAGCTCTTGGTAACAAACTTTTGTTTAGTTTATATATGTCAGTCTATTTCTTGGTGTGAAACCTTTCGTCGAATATCTTCATTTCTCATCTTATCCATCCTCGTATAACCACACATCCACCTTAACATCCTCATCTCTACTACTCCCATTTTGTGCTTATGTTGCCTATGTGCTGGCCAACATTCAACTCCATATAGCATTGCAGGTCTTACTGCTGTTCTATAGAATTTTCCTTTTAACTTAAAGGGGGATTTTGCGGTCACACAAAAACCCAGACGCACTATGCCATTTCATCCACCCTGCTCTGATTCTATGATTTACATCCTCATCAATCTCTCCACCTTTTTGCAAAATGGATCCCAAGTACCTAAAACCCTCACACTAAACAATAAGAAAAAAATAGATGAAGGTAAAAAGTTACTTACTCAAGTCTTTTATTATTTTAAGAAAAGAAGGTACGGAGGGGGATGGGCTACCCTTCATTCCTGCTCCACTACACTCTTAATCAACATTCAACATCACTTTTATCTCAAATTAGTTGGGGTCGGAAATCGGTGAACCTAAATAATAGGGAAGAAAAAATTGAGGGAAAATAAAAGTAAATAAGTGAGAATAAATAAATATATATAAGGAAAAAGACTTAAAAAATGTCATATGGAACATAAGAAATAAGGGTTTCTCACCTCCACAATACTAATGGCTTTCCTCCACTCTGTCCTAAAACAAACCATATGTCAATCTATTTCCCACTTCATCAAGTTTTATTTACTACTTTCCCCCAAGTAAGTTTTGACTAACCTCTTTATCTCTTTGTGTTATTCTCTTGGTAACAAACTTTTGCTCTTACGTGAGCATGAGGATTCTTCGAAGAATATGCCCAAACTATTTCAACTTTTGTTCTCTCATCTTTTTGCTAGATACTACTCTATGTTTCGTCAAATATCTGCATTTCTTATCTTGTATATCCTTGTATGACCACACATCCATCTTAACATCCTCATTTCCGCTACTTTTGTTTTATTCTTATGCTGCTTATGTGTTGGTTAAATATAATATTGCAGGCCTTATTGTTTTATAAAATTTTCCTTTTAGCCTCATATGGATTTTGCAATCACACAAAACTCCTTATGCACTGTGTCATTTCATCTAACTTGCTTTGATTCTATGGTTTACATCCTCTTCAATCTCTCTTTCCTTTTGCAATATTGATCCCAGATATCTAGACTCTTAATAAGTCCTTTTCAATCTCTCTTCCCTTTTGCAATATTAATCCCAAATATCTAAACACTTAATAAATCTTCCAAATAATGGGTTTCTTCTGTAAACCATCCAATCTCTTCCTCCCAAGCATAGCCGTATGAAAGATAGTTTTAACATCTTTTCTGTCTGGTTAAGTTATTCTTAATTTCTCCACGCATATTTGTATTTTAGCTATGGATTGCATAAAGCAATACGGAAAGAATTAAAGCATATGGAAACAGAACAAGTGTGTGAAATTTGAATTAGTTTTATGTAAATCTGCTTGTTCATATGTTCTCTATCATGCATGAGAACACCCTAATTGCATTCTGTGTCTTATTCACTGAAAATTTTCCTACTTTCCTTGAAACTTCCACTTTAGGCTGTGGTGAGACCAAGGACATCCACTTTATCTGCAGGTGATGGCTTGATGCCAAACAATTCCGATGTTATTCGGGCTATTTCTTCAATCAGAAGGAACTATGAAACTAAACTGGAACAAGTAAATGAAGTTAATAATCATTTTTCTACAAAACTTTCTTTCATATTTATAACATTTGCCCTTTTTTTATGGAGTGGTATGAAATTCTGAGTTATATTGATTACTGACTTCATAATATTGTACTCCTCCCCTTTTCTAATTGATATTTTGGATTTTGTTTGGGATTATGAGTAAAGGTTCCAGACTAGTCTAGGAAAACACTTGTTTTTTTATTTCTCGTGTTAATGCTTTTAGGGAAGCTCAACTATATGGGGAACCATTTAATAGAATAATGGATGCTTACTTGCAATTTACTATTGCTTTTTGAAAGTAGGGTATATTGGTTCCTCTTTTAAACTATGTGACAGTGTACTAAAAAATATATTTCCAAGCCACTAGTAATACTCCCTGAATGTCAACAGGAGGACTAGGCCATTCCCATTGCTTTTGTGTTTAATCCTAGAAGTTGTTTGACAAATAGAATCATGTTTTCCCTTTTTTTTGTTTAAAATTACAGTCAGAGAAGCGAAAACAGGATTTATTAGCTCGAATAGTGTTTGAGGAGCAGCGAGGCAGAGAACTTTCTATGATTGTTAATGAATTGATTCCTGCTACGAAGAAAAATTCTACACAAAAACCATTGAGAGCCATGAAGGTAACATGTCTCTATCGTACTCAGTGTTCTGATGATGATTTCCTTGTAATTTGAATTAAACCAATTTTAGTATTCCTTTGTGAAAGAAGAGCTGATGAATTTGTTTGATTTTTTAATCAGCTATTTATTTTATTTTGTTTTCCAGAAGAGTAATGACAGAAGCAGAATGTCTTTGCGCTTGACTGAGGAGGCTGAGAAATATATTGAGGATTTTATTTCAAATGTTGAAGATACTGATATTTCGTCACTTGATGGAGAAAGGAGTGACACAAGCTCATCCATTGGAGGACTGATAAAACCTGAAAAATTAAATAATCCAGCAATGCCTAGATCTCTTCCTGTTTTGATGGATGGGGTTACGTTGCCATGGTTGCAATGGGAGACAAGTAATGACACTTCTCCTATAACAAGCCTGAATAAGTTAGATTCCACGTTGACTCCAAAAACTTCAAGTTCCACTCAGGTTATCACTGAACTGTCAAATTATTTTCAAATGAAATGTGTTTTAAGATCAAATTATTCAGATCATTCATGGGAGTAACATGATCATTTGAATAATAACATGAATGTGTGTCTTCACGTTGACTGTATCACATTTCACAAGCACGCTTTCATTGGCTGCTAAAAGCTGAAGTTTTGGAAAATTGGAAAGATTTGTTTATTCCATTGAAATTTTTTTAAAAAATTGATTGAAGGAATATGTTTAAATCAATCTGAACACGGGCATATATGTTTTGTGTCCAGCACATTATCATCATAAAAAATTCCAGACATCTGCCCACATAAGTTGCATACTCTTGAGTTTTTTTAATAGTGAGTAAGATTAAATTCAAGGGATCGGAAAGACATTGTATAATTTTGTCATTGACATGGAAAAACTTTTCGGAGTGCCAAAGATTGTTGACCCACATTTTCTGATATGATGTTCCTATTTTCTCCATTTATGTGACTCGAATCATTGAAATTTATTCATATATTATAGGAAATGACCAAAGCACAAGATGAAAGTAACCATTCTGTCAGCAGTCGCGGAAGCTGGAGCCCTGATGGCCTTAAGGACGTATTCAGTAAATTTGGAGAAGTTTATAGTTATACGAACCTGACAGTCTCTACTAAATCTAAAGGATTGAGGTATGATATAGATGAGTACATCAAAGTTAAAAGCAATGAAGATTTTCTGATTGAGAGATGGAACCAGCGGCAGAGAATTAATTCAGGTAGTCTCTTATTATGTAACCTAAGATTATTTTAGACATAAGGATGTCCACTCCCCCTTCTCCCCCGGCATAGTTTCTTTGTGTATATAATTATAATTTATCTAGTTAATTTACCATATATTTAAAGGGTGGCAATTTGATAAACGATAGGCATCGTATGTGCAAGCATTCATTTTTAGGTTAAGATATGTTCCAATATTTATTTATTGAAATAGTCGATATGATGTAGATGATGTTATTTCCACAGCACCTTGACTAGCTACTGCACAAGGGTTTACACCTAAGTTCGGCAGAGGAAAATTTAAATTAATTATGGATATGCCTGTTTGTGAGCTTAGATTGGGTTAACAACATTACTCGGTAAAATTTACTTCAGACTAGTCGATTCTTATTATACACACATTTATAGATTAAACTAATAATAATTCATCACATTTAAGAGTATTGAGTTCAAAATTTTAAACTTGATAGAAAGTGTTTATGTAAAACTAGTTATATTTAAGGGGATAATGTTTTTCCTGCAAAATTGAGTTAACTTTATGTTTTGCACTCATATAGTAGAGAAAAGGAGGAAAAATGAATTTCATTCATTTTCATGTGAGTGTAGGAGAAAAAATATTATTCCCTATATTTAAAGGGCAACGAGTCTTAGCTTTGTTTGGTAAATTCAATGTTAGTATCATTGAGATAACTTATTTTCCTTTAGATTTTAATTCACCACAAATATTGTGAATGTTTTTGATCTTGAAGACGATGTCACTTAGGCATCCTTCAGTTCGTTAGAGTGGAAAGAGATTTTTAGTAAAAATCATTAGAGCATTTCTGAATGTGCTAAAAAATACACTAGGTAAACTCTGTATTTGAAATTTACCAAAAAAAAAACTGTATTTGAAGAGGGGAAGGACCACCGGACAGTACCATGTCGCTCCTCACTCAAAAGAAGTTGAGATCGTTAGGCGGGTTATGCTCCCCTATAACATGAATTCATGACCATTCTAGCTCTTTTTGGAATCGCTTTTACCACCAAATAAAAAAAAAAGTACAAAAATCTTCCTTAAACTTCTATATTGTATGAAAATATATTATGCATAATATTAGATAAAATTATCTAAAATAACTTTAGAAACTTTAAACCCTAATATTTATATTTATGAGATAATATAGTAAATAAAAAATTTGATTAGTAAAAGCTACTTTTAAGGAAAAAAACTTATTAAAATGTTATTAAGATAGAGTTAAAAAATGTAATAACCAAAAATAATAATAATAATAATAATAATAATAATTATATAATAATAATCAAAGTAATAATTTATAAAGTAAAATAATAATAATAATAACAACATTGATAATAATAGTAATGAATAAATAAATTATTAATATTAATATTAATGTGTTGGCTACAAATAAATTAGAATTAGTAATAAATAAATAAATATTAAATTATGTATAATTTATTTATTTATTCAAAATTCTTATAATCACAATAAATTATTTTTATTTAAATATATTACTACACCCTCCTAAATTATTATTAATAAATAATAATATTATAGTTACTATCTATTAAAAAAATAATTGAATAAATATTATCTATTTTAAATTAATGTATAGATAATATCATAGATATATATGGCAAGGGAGGGGGCCACGTGGAACACCCCCTCCGAGCCACCAATACAAGATACAAGAATTGGATGATGCAATCAAATGAAGTAAGTTAAATGATGTAAGAAAAAATAATAAAAAAAGAAAAAGAAAAAGAAAGAATGAATCAACTTTGCAAAAACGTAGCTATATATATAGATAAGGAATGTCACTTTCATGGGGATAGTAAAGAAAGTTTGGAAGGTGGTGCTGTTAGAAAAAGAGAGAAAGATTGAAGAGATTTTTCACCGAGCGTAATAATAGGAAGGAGATAAAGATAGTATAATCGAAAGGTAATATTGAGAGAGTAAAACTTTCTCTATATTTTCTTCCTTCTAGCCTATGTAGCACCGATACTGACACGGGACACGTGACACGATACGACACGACACTCCGACATGTTAATTCTAAAAAATGTTAGATTTCGATACGTTAGGACACGTTTTGATATTAAATAATATTTTTAATTTAGGTAGTGTATATTATATTTAATATTCAATAATTTAACAAAAAATGAAATTAAACTTACAATATTCATCAATTTTGCAAAGAAACATAAGATATGCGAAATATTTATATTAAATTCAATGAAATGGTAATCGTAATCCAAAGAATCTAATAATTGAAACTAAAAACTCAACGCAACACACCCTTTAAACATTTTTTGAATTTCTATAACTCGTGTTGGAGTGTCGGGAAGTGTCGGATACGACACGTTAGGATTTTTGAAGTGTCGGTGCTTCATAGCTTATAGCTATACTCTTTTCATTTTTTTTACAAATTTGTAATAATGTTATTCTGGAAAAATAGTTTCTTTTATTTCTTCTCTTATTTAATATTATTTGCATTTATAGTCCTACGCCTTAATCTTTCTTTTAATTTTATTCTACCTCTCATGTTATTGTGATTTTCATCAAATTTTAGATTCTTCCTTAGCAACAAGATAAAATTAATTATTTGGTACCAAATAAATATTAAGAAAATGTGTAAATTTTAAATGTATGTTTCTACTGTGAACTGACCCTCTAAAGTTTGGGATCATATAGTTAGGGTAAGAGACGCCTTATCATGGCTTGAGCTCCGCAATATCATAACTTTTCACAAGTAGAAGACCCACAAAATTGGGAATTTAATTGGCTTCAGTTAAATATTACATAATTGGTTATTTTTATTTATTATTTATGTTATTATTTCAGTTACGAAATAAACTTGAGAGATTGATATTTTCGATTATTATGGCTGGAAATGGTTATAGTTTAAACATCTCTATATTACTGAGAATTATCTCACTTTTGTTTACTTTGTGCTAACCTTTCCAGAAAATCATCATGCCTAACTTACCTTTTCCTGGAGAAGGATGGACTGTGAATGTTTATTTTTATGACGATCGTTGGGAATATTACATAGCAGTTGGAAACCAAGGAGCAGCAGCTATATTCCATGCAGACAATGTGGAGTCCTATACCTATTTGTCCAATAATAATATATAGATTGAGAAGTATGTAATGAATAAACAGTGTAACCTAATGTAGTATGAGTGTAATATATATGTGTGGAACTGATGTAATATATTTAGAATGTAAGATATTTGTATTAACTTACATCCATGTGTAAAAAAATGAAGGATGTCAGTATTCTCTAGGGCTGGCAAAATGGGCTGAGCCCGTCGGGCTGGCCCATCCCGCCCACCAAACAGGGCGGGCTGGGTTGAGTTTTTCAACCCACCAGCCCACCAAACCCGCTAGCCCGCCGGGCTCGGCCCGCCACAGGCGGGCTAGCCCGCCAAGCCCCCCTTTTTTTTAGGTTACCCAATTGTTATGTAACTTCGTGCCCTAGATTTCTCTGCATGTAAGTGGCTTTTTCGAATTGTTGTGGACTGCTCATACAACACTTTGTTACTTGTTTTGTTTATTCTGTTTTACTTTGATATGATTTTATTTTTTATTATTATTTCTGGATTGAAAGATGCATATTTATATGTAGATTATTAAACACTGATCTTTTTAGTTTCATAAGCACATTAGAATTTTATGCAGATTTTTATATGCTTTTATGCAAAAAAAATTATGTGTTTTTATGCAGGATTTAATTTTTTGTATTTAATTTTTATATTTTTTTATATTTTTATATATTTTTTTATTTTAGGCGGGCTGGCCCGTAGCCCGCCAACCCACTCATAAAACGGGCCGGGTTGCTCAATTCAACCCATTTTGTCAAAACGGGCCGGGGCGGGCTAGCCCATTTTGGGCGGGCTAGTGGCGGGTCGGGGTGGGCTGGCCCGTATTGCCAGCCCTAGTATTCTCGGTTATTCTTTCTATATTTATTTTCTCATTTATTTTAGTTATTTATTATTATTTCAAAATATATTTATTTATTAAGAGGTCGTTACAGAAAATTATTTTGTAAATTAAAATATAACTAAAAAATTTTTCATGCCCTAAAAAAAATCAATTAATATGTAAAATTAAATATAATGATTTTTTTATTTAAATCATGCTTATAAAGTCAAAAAATGCATATACATATATCTTTACAAATAATAAAACAAAATCAACTAATATGATTATAAAATTATAAATATAATTATTATTTTCGATCAAATTAACAATGATAATTATCTAACCGCCCAGTCACTGTCTCTCAAACTTTTGCACCATAAACTAGACACCTCAAACTTCGATTTGATATATCGTATGCTTAATTTGACCAAGTAACGAAGCGGGAATTAATTTCCCTAAACTACCCCAGATCTGCCCACTGAAACAGGCCAGAACAGGGCAGTTCGTGTCTTCAGCCACCATGGGCTGCGGACACCACCAATGATCCTAGGATTTTGATACATCGTGGGGGACATCTTAAGCTTCAAAATGGCGTATGGCACGTCCCAATCGGACCACTATGGAGAGAGATACGCTCACCCAAAGTTCACCCCAAAACCCTCACACTCACGTAGGAGGAAATGCAGCCTAGGGTTTTGTGCCCTTAGCATGCATATAAATAGGCAATTGGTCTCTAGCGCGCAGTATTAGCCCTAATAGCAACGCAAAAGATAATGATCCCAAATTTTGGAATCTGGACCTACACATTTTTCTAAGATTTGTCATATTTTTATTTTATTTTTCGGAGCACCTTTCCGGTACGCGCTTTTCCATAGCCAATATCAGTTCTGACATCAGATTATATTTTGACTTGAAACTCGTTTTATAAGTCTTACATAATATTCTAGTAATTATAATGCATTCGTTATAATTTTCTGGGATACTTTTCCGGTACGCATTTATACCGGGTAGCAGAACCGGTATCTGCGCTTTTATTCCGAAAAGCTACTTTCAACATTTTTACTCACTCAGTATAATTATTTAAGCCCAATAATAATTATTAAGGTCAGTTATGGAATCATTTCCTAATTATCATAATTAATTCACTAATTACCTTAATTAACGGTACGAGTTCTTACAGTAGATGCGCTCTCTCTCTTACTGTTATGCTGTCACTGTGCACACACACCCCATTGGCTAACGCCGTTATAGTATTCAGTGCACTGTGATCTGATTGACTCAAGGGTATCTTCTCCATAGATACCTTGGAGAGGGCACTAGATCTAAGATTAACATACCAGCCTATTGGGCTGGACATCTCTGTTTAAAGACAGAACAATATATATATATATATATATATATATATAAATTTTAATGTTTCTACAATGAAATGAATGTAGTTAAGTTATTTATATTCGTTCTCAAAACAATGTTATTTTAGATTAAAAAATTTAAAACTTATAATAAAAAAGACTATTATAACCCTGAAATAAATTATAATTATAAAAATACTTTGATTTTTGCCTCAAAACGATGTCATTTTGAGCTCAATGTAGATAAGTTATATACATTGTAAGTAAAAAACGAATTCATATATATATTTTGGTTCATTTGTTTTTTTAAAAGAACTTAAGATCAAGACAATCCAAATCCAAAACCTTTTTTTTTAGGGTAGTTTATTAGGGTTTGCAACTCCGAACTCTGAATCCGAAGGCACCATGGGAAGGAAAGAGAAGCAGAAAACGAAGGCAATAGATCACCAAGAAAACTGTGAGGGAAACAACAATCTCCATGGTGCTTCCACGCCGTCGCTTGTGTTCAGCAGTGACGATGGGGAAGCAAACCAAGATCTGAGCCTCAAGATCGTCCAAAAGGCCTTGCGAATGCGTGGGGTGAAGCTCGCCCCCAACGAAGATATTTCGAACGGTGACGGCGGTGTCGTTTCGTCTTTGCAGCAACCCGAACTTGCAGTGATGCAAATCGACAACGTTTTGGATGGGCCGAATGGAATCGCTGCTTCTCAAGTGATGGAGAGTAAGAAAACGAAGTTGAGGGTGGAGTCCTATGATCAAAATGTATCTCTTATTCCTTGATTGACTTTTTTATTATTATTTAAAATCGGGTTATTTTCTCTTTTTTCTTGTTGTTTTCATGTAGAGTTGAAATTCGTTACGGTTTGACTCAAAATGGGTATGATTGAAACACACCCAAACTGTCCCTTAGGACATCCTTCATGTCTCAACCAGGTTATGATTAAATTGAAAGTCTAAACATTTTCTAAGAAGAAAACAAATGATCTGAAACAATGAAATATTTATTAAAAAATTGCAGTGCAACAGTTTCTTAGAAAAGCTTATAATGAAAATGTTGTTGAGATTTTTTAACTAAGAATCTGTTTTTGGATAAAAATGAATCAAATCAAAATGCCCACTTGGACAATTACATTTTGGGTAGTTTATCTTGTATCTTTTTTTTTCAATGTTTTTCCATTTTCTGTAGGTTATTATAGCTGAAGAACCAGAGATGGACGAGACAATGAAAGCCACAGAGAATCATGAGTCTGTTGAAGCTAGTGTGGTTCAGATGGGCGACAACATTGTTCTACGAAAGCTGCTTGTGAGTTGAAAATTTTGATCTGAAATGTGATTTTGAAAATACTATGCCATGAGGAAGGCTTAGTTGGGTATATCACTCTGTGTTTCTGTTCTATCAGCGGGGTCCAAGGTATTTTGATCCTCCGGATAGTAGTTGGGGAACATGCTATAATTGTGGCGAGGAAGGTCATGCTGCCGTAAACTGTACCGCGGAAAAGCGAAAGAAACCATGCTATGTATGTGGCGGTTTGGGACATAATGCAAAACAATGCTCTAAGGTATGTCTACTTGCCATCTTTTTGTTTGTATATGACGGCTTAAAGTGTTTTATTGAGATATGCTTGATGTTCTTGTAGTCACAGGATTGCTTTATCTGTAAGAAAGGTGGTCATCATGCTAAAGACTGTCCAGAGAAGCATATGAGTGCTTCTAAAAGCTTAACAATTTGTTTGAAGTGTGGAAATTCTGGGCATGATATGTTTTCATGTAGAAATGATTATTCACTGGATGATCTCAAGGTTGTTCTATTCCTTGTCCTTCTTTTATTTTACTTGCAAATTTGCAAAAGTTTTTTGTTGAATTTACATAAGAATAATGGCTTACCTTGGATAAGAATTGCTCAGTCAATGACGTTTTACCTCTTTTTTCTGATTAATTAGGAAATTCAATGTTATGTCTGCAAGAGATTTGGCCACTTATGTTGTGTCAATACTGCTGATGCAACACGGATAGAAATATCTTGTTACAAATGTGGTCAGTTGGGTCATACTGGTTTGGTAAGTTTTATTTAATGGTTTGTTGGCCTTGACTGAGATAAGTATTTCTCTTTTGCATGGTCTAAGCATATTTTTCCTGTATGATTCTTTCTTTACAAGGGAGTTTTGGTTTTTTTCATTAGGGTTTATTCTGGATTCCCGGAAAAGTGAGATTGGGAATGTTATTTTCCCACGTTTGGTAGAGGGATTTTAAAAATTTTCTCGGGAAAATAAGATTATCAGGATTTTTTTTTTTGTGAAGTAAAACCCCATTGAAGAATACCACCAGATAGATGGTATTCTTGAATTCCCACCTGCTGTTAAAATTTGCCTATTTTTTTGGACAAAAACTCTTCGTTCCAAACTTTCTCAGAGAAATCATTGAGCAAGGAAAGAGAGAATGAAAGAGAAGATGAGAGAGAATGGGTAATTCATATTATTCAATCTGATCAGAAAACAGTACACGCGTTCCCTTTATAGGACACCAAAGTTTGTTACAAGCATTACACGTCACCTTCAGCTTACCAACTAATATATTGGCTATTTACACAAATAACCCTGAGTACAGCTGTGACTATAAACACAGCTGTCCATTATACAATATAGCTACTCTAATATGCCCCCTCAAACTCAGGGTGGATGGAGATAACTATGGGAATCCACCACATTGAGTTTGTCCCTCAAAACAGCAAACCGTGAGGCAGATAAGCTCTTGGTGAGAGTGTCAGCCACTTGATCAAGAGTTGGAACATGACAGACTTGTATTTCCTTAGCAAGAACACGTTCCCTGACAAAGAAAATATTGAGCTCCATATGCTTGGTTCTGGCATGAAGAACAGGATTATGAGACAGAGATACGGTGCTGAGATTATCACAGAGAATCAGGGGTGTACGAAACTGAACTTGGAGTTCATGAAGAAGAGATTTAAGCCATAATACTTCTGCTGTGGCAAGTGCAAGGCTTCGATACTCAGCTTCAGTGCTGGATCTAGCAATAAGATTTTGCTTCTTTGACCACCAAGAAGCTAAATTTGATCCAAAAAAGACACAAGCACCTGAAGTGGACCGTCGATCATCAGGGGCAACTCCCCTCTCTCCCTCTATTTAGCTGGTCTTCCATGCATAATTTAAGGGGGTACACATTATCGATTTTCAACCTCCTCTTTCCTGATGTTACTGTTACACATTATCGAATCCTATCTGTCTCAAGTCACTGCCTCTCTTTGACTCACTGCCTCTCTTTGATTCCTGATGTTTTTTTAGAGTTAGCCGCCATATGCTGCTTTTTGAGATTTATAATTTTCGGTGTAGTTTGGGGTTAAGAGAAAACGATACGAAGATGAGGGAACGAGAGAGAGAGAAAAGAGAAAAGCCATTTCAGTGTTTTATTCACTGTATGTTAAATGATATACAACCGAACAAAGTATTTAAAGACATAGAGGTTACAGGTAACAGCTAAGTAACAGCTCACACACCATGACAGCCTGTAACACTCTAACAAACTAAGAGAATTAATCAGGTGTAGCACACACCATGATACATGATACACCAGTAGACAGATACAAATATTAAACTAATCTACAACGCATTTTATATGCTAATATGCCCCCTCAAACTCATGAGTTGTGGAAACGAAGAGTATCCATAACTCTGAGTTTGTCTCTCAGCTCAGTAAATCTGTTTACTACTTTGTTCCCTGTTCTAATCAAAACCTTCTTGTTGATGAAATCCTTTAGCCACAATGCTACTTGTTTATGGTCCATCCGAATTCTCCTTCACTTTAAATACCCACTTGCATCCAATAGCCTTCCTATGAGATGGAAGAGGAACTAGGGTCCAAGTGTGATTAGTTTGTAAAGCCCGGAAAAAGTAAGAGCAAGTTCTGTTTTCATTGCTTCTCCTTCACTTTAAATACCCACTTGCATCCAATAGCCTTCCTATGAGATGGAAGAGGAACTAGGGTCTTCATTGCTTCAAGCCATGGAGGGCTGGCCAAGGCTTGTTTGACAATTGTAGGTTCCATATGAGTGAGAAGTCAAGAGATCTAGCAAGAGTTTTTGACCTTGTAGCTATAGAGTGAGTAGAAGAAGGAGGACTAAGACTAGTAGAAGGCTGATATTCAGAAGGAGATGATGACAGAGAAGAAGATGAGGAAGAAGACTGACCTAAATGGCTTTCAGGAGAGGACTGCCTTGAAGTGGGAGGACTGACCTGAGCAGAAGAGGATGATGCAGTGGACAAACTAGGAGTAGAAGCTGATGTTGAGGAAGAATTAGACACACCAGATGCAGCAAATAAAGAGCAATCTGCATGTTCAGCAATACCAAGAGCAGTGGAAGAATTCTGACCTGAGACAAGGCTGGTTGCATTGGTAGTAAGGGGGGGAGATGCTTGATGAAGGTTGTATTGGGGAAGAACAGCAAAGGGTAGTGAGTAAGTAGTAGGAGAGGTGTTTAATGGTTGGGTTTTAACATTCCACATAGGATATGGAAACCTGTTTTCATTAAATAATACATCCTTTGAGATAAAAATTCGGCCATCAGGATTTTGACATAAGTAACCCTTGTGATTAGTAGCATAACCAAGGAACACACATTCTTGAGACCTGAATTCCAGTTTGTGTTTATTATAAGGTCGGAGAAATGGAAAGCAAGCACACCCAAAGATTTTGAGGAATTTATAATCAGGTGTATGGTGAAACAACTTAGTGTAGGGAACTTGAAAATCTAAAGAGGCTGTGGGCAACCTATTAATGAGATAAACAACATATATGAAAGCATAATCCCAGTATTCCATTGGTAGAGAAGCAAAAGACAACATAGTGAGACCAGTTTCAACAATGTGTCTATGTTTTCTCTCAACTACCCCATTTTGATGATGTGTGTGTGTGGACATGCTATCCTATGTTTAATCCCATGAAGAAGATACTGTGTAAAGGGTCTAAACTCCCCTCCCCAATCTGTTTGGATGGATTTAATTGGAAATTCAAATTGAGTTGTAATTAGAGAGTGAAAATTCTTAAAGGTCTGAAGAGCCTCAGACTTTTGTCTCAAAGGATATATCCAAGTAAATCTTGTGTTGGCATCAACAAAGGAAATGTAATAGAGATGTCCCATATTAGATTTTACAGGTGCAGGGGCCCCACAAGTCACTGTAAATTAATTCAAAAGGTTTATTGTAAAGTGTTTGAGGGAGATGAAGGTAAACGATGGGCCTTACCAATGCAACAAGCTGAACAAAAAAATTCCACTGCTTTATTATTGAAAGGTATATTACAAGTTTGTAGAACAGATTTGAGTGTATCTTTGTGTGGATGCCCTAAACGGCATAGCCACATAGAGCAAAGAGAGCTTCCTATCTCACAATATTGACTACTGTTTGCTGAAGTACTATTAGTATTACAACTGGAGGAAATTGTTGAAGACTCAACATTACAAATAGAGGGTACAATGCTAGGTGACTGCATAGAATTGGAAGGAATACTTGAGTGCTGATAGACACGGGTTGAATGTGGATGTAGGTTGATTCCATCAAACTTATAGAGACCACTGGAATCAAGAGTGCCTTCAAGTAAAACTGTGTGTGACCCCTGCGATTTAACAAGACAAACAGTAGGATGAAATTCAAAAGAGACTGAGTTGTCCTTTGCAAATTGACTAACACTGACAAGATTTTTCATGATAGAAGGAACCAGGAGAAGATTTTTGAGGTGCAAGTGTGTGTGAGAGTCAAGAGGTGAAGTAAATTTGGAGGAACCTATAGCTGAAACTGTCAAACCTTGGCCATTCCCTATCATGATCTGATCTGCACCACTTAGTTGCTGACTTTGAAGCAGGTTGTGAGGATTGGAGGTGACATGGTGCGTAGCTCCAGAATCTGGATGCCACTCCAAAGCAGTGGCAGGTGAAGGAAGAATTCCAGGCTGTGCAGCAATCATAGCCTGTGGTTGAGCATTTGCAGTTCGAATATACTGAAAAGACCGATTCTGTTGTGGAGTTTGATTATGCTGATCGTGAGAAAAATTCTGAGGAAAAAACTGTGGAGTAAAAGTATTAATAGGAGGTGGAAGAGTTTGAACGAAATTCTCATCATATCTATGCCAACAAGTTTGAACATCATGTCCAAACTTATAACAAAGTGTGGAGTTTGATTATGCTGATCTTGAGAAAAATTCTGAGGAAAAAATTGTGGAGTAAAAGTATTAGTAGGAGGTGGAAGAGTTCGAACGAAATTCTCATCATATCTATGCCAACAAGTTTGAACATCATGTCCAAACTTATAACAAAGTTGGCAGTGTTATTGTGCACTCCATAACGTTCTCTTCCTCTATTTGAAGCATAGGAACGATTTGAATGGTCAAAACCAGTGCTCTGTTCCTGATCGCGTAAAACAGGGGCAAACAGAGTGTTACTGTTTCCACTGTTATTTGCGATGCATTGTTTTCCATCACCTGAAGCATGCTGAGCTAGATTTACAGTTGCTGCCTCTGAGATCGTAGCTTTTGTTTGTTTCACTAACATCTGTTCGTGTGTCATCAACTGAATATTGAGATCTTCAACTGAATAGGCATTCTCACGTCCAAGAACAGTAGTGACAAACGCCATATACTTTGCTGGTAAACCTCCAAGAACGATATCAGTACATTCTTCATCACTTACTGGACTTCCTATAGCCTTTAGTGAATCACAAATGCCTTTGATACGGGAAAGATACTCTTTCACTGTCTTCGATCCCTTTTTGATTGAATGTAACTCAGATCTGAGCAATCTTGCTTTCGATTTCATCATTCCTTGAAATAACTTGTGTATTTTGTCCCAAGCTTCATGTGAATACCTCACTCCTAGGATCTCATTCACTACTGATTCTGAAATTGTTGAAAGAAGCCATGATAGAAGCATTGATTCTTGTGTTATCCATTCAACATACTCAGGATTTTGGACTCCATTGATTCGATTCTCCTCCGACTGAAACTGAAACGGTATCTTAGGATTCACAAGAAAACGATGCATCTGATGCGAAGTGATGATTGGATCTACAATCTGATTCCAGAACAAATAGTTGTCCTATGTTAGCTTCACCGCTATTTGTTGACTGAAAAGTTGCGGTACTCTGTTTTCTGTTGCTCGATTCTCCATGCTTGAACTATGATTTGCATGCGATGATTCTTGATTAGATCTAGATGAATCTGATGCGGAAGTCATGGTTTTGGCTTTGTATGGATCAAGCCTTCAGATTGAAGGCTCTTATACCATAAGAGAAAACGATACGGAGATGAGGGAAGAAGAGAGAGAGAGAGAGAGAGAAAAGAGAAAAGCCATTTCAGTGTTTTATTCACTGTATGTTAAATGATATACAACCGAACAAAGTATTTAAAGACATAGAGGTTACAAGTAACAGCTCATGACAGCCTCTAACACTCTAACAAACTAAGAGAATTAATCAGGTGTAGCACACACCATGATACATGATACACCAGCAGACAGATACAAATATTAAACTAATCTACAAAGCATTTTATATGCTAATAGAGGTGGAGTGTCTTTTTGAAAAACCTTGAGGGGATTAGTATAATTTGCTCAACTAAATATTACTGAACAATTTTGTTTTGAAGTTTGACCTGATACATGAAATGCTTCTTTTTAAATAAACTTTTTAGCATATATAAATTTGAGAATGAATTGGTGCCAGGCATGTTCAAGGTTGCGAGGTGAGACCACTGGTGCAGCCACACCTAATTCGTGTTATAAATGTGGTGAAGAAGGACATTTTGCCCGGGAATGTTTAAGTTCTATCAAGGTACATTTCAGGCTAAGTATTAGGGTTACTATATTTTGTAATAGTTGTTTGTGAGTTGTTCTTATTGTTTTTTATGTTTGGCATGATAATTATTTCTTTACCTCTGTCATAGAGTAAGTAGTTTTTTGGCTTCTGTATTTTCCTCCACAGGCTGGTCAGACCACTGGTGCAGCCACACTTCATTCATGTTATAAGTGTGGTGAAGGACATTTTGCCCGGGAATGCACAAGTTCTATCAAGGTACATTTCAGATTATGTATCAAGGTCACAAAAATTATTATAGCTGCTTGCCTTTTTGTAATGTTGGTTTTTCAGGTTTAGCATAATAATTTATTGCTTACCTGTATGTCTCATTGAGTAAGTAGTTTCTTGGCTGCTCTGCTTTTCTCCACAGGCAGGGAAGAGGGTTCGTGAATTATCAAACACAAGAAATAAAAGATCCTATAAAGAAAATGATTACATGGGACATAGGTCTGCACCTCATGATGTGGGTAAGGCTCGTAAAAAGAATTGGCCTCCTACAGAAGAAAGAGGATATACAACTCCCAAGAAATCAAAGAGTAGAGGTGGCTGGATGATGGAGCATCCTACAGAAGGAGGTTTTACAACTCCGAATAAATTCAAGAGTAGGGGTGGCTGGATGACTGAGCATCCTGGGGAATTCTCTCCTTCCAAGCCCAAAAGAAGCAGTTGGAGGTCTCCGGGGACTTCATCTACTAGAAGCACTAAAATTCATTCATTTGGTGGTGGAAGTCATACTCCAAGTTCTAAATCTTCCAAGCCGTGGAAGGATCATGCTGGAACCTCAAAGTCCCAAGGATCAGCCAAGGCTTTTCATCATAGGTTTTCAGCTTCAAGGTATGGCAATTCCAGTAGTGATGGACATAGAAATCACAACTGGTGGTAGCTTCCGAGCATTCTGGATTTTGTTTTCTAGTATTCCTTGTGTAAACATGTGAAAGGATATTCATGTTTTTCGAATTAATATTCATTTTGCCTTTCAGTTATTCGTTCAAAAATATGGTCATAATCTTCCAATTCTATCTATCATTGATGGGTTGAAGGCATGTAACTTTCATGTTAAAGCTTCATTTTAATGTTTGTATCGCTACCGTTGAAATATCTTGCAAGTTAAGACGAATGGCGCGCAATGTTTTTAACTTGAACTTACTGGCTCTTTTACGAGCGCCATTTTTTGTACTTTTGGCTTTGGACATGGGGTATTTCTTTAATGCGATCGAGAATCTGAAAAAAATAAAAATAAAGTTAACACATTATCTTTAGGTAAAAAGTTCTGATCTGATGATAAGCACTTGATCTTACTTTGGATTTTAGAAGTTGGAACAGCACCATGAAACCAAACCATTGTCCCTTATTTGGTTTAGTTCTGGATCAGGTTTATTGTGTTGTCAATTCAACAAATTTTTTAGTAATTCTTTGTCTCTCTCTCTTAACTCAAACTGTCTTTCTTTTATGTGGGATATGTTGGCAAAAAAATTAAAATAATGCAATTTAATTAAAAAATTACGCCTTTAATGCCGTTTTACGAAAAATTATGGATGTAATGCACAATATGACGCCATTTTTGGGCGTCACATGTGACGCCTCAATGGGGCGTCTTCCCCTGTATGAGAGACGCCCCATTGAGGCGTCACATGTGACGCCCAAAAAAGGCGTCACATTGTGCAGTTTATATATTCCCCCACCCCCTCCATTTAATTCACACATCTTCTCTCACTCTTCTTCACTAAAATTCCTTTATCTTTAATTTAGTATTTGAATTTTATTTGTTATTCTATTTAAATATGAGCTCAAATCCTGATTTTGTTCGTGTTGTGTTATATACAATGGTAGGATGGTTGAAGGTCGACGAGGTGTCATATTTGAAGGTGAAAAAAGGCCGACACGTATCCAACGCAACGCAAGCATTGGCGAACTGCATGAGAGAATTCGACAGAAGTTAAGTCTTCAAGACAACCAATGTATCACTCAGATCACAACAAGGGTATGACAAGGTGATAAATACATTAGTTTGAAAGTGACTGACGATGAAGACGTGGAGATGACAATGAAAGAATTTTTCAAGTAATCAAGGATAGATTTTCTGGAGTTGTATGTCGACATCGCCGCAACCGAGAATGTTCCCTTACCGGTGATGTCAGTTGATTTAAATTCTCTCCGTCTTCCTGCTTCGCCTGCCGCTCATGCGTCTTCAGTTGGTAACTTTTTTGAGGGAGATGAAAATGATCCGACTTGGGAAATGCATGACGAAGACGACAACGATGACGAAAATATGGCAATGGAAGAACGTCTTCTGGCGGATGATGCTAGTGCTTCAGTAGGAGATGAACCTCGTGAAATGGCTGCGTCTCAAATCCCAATATTCCATCAACCAGTCGTCGCGCAAATGCCGCAGTTGAATGACGTTGCGTCTGCCCCGTTAGGTATTCACTATGAAGGTAATTGAAATAAATTGTATATAGCTGAATAGAATATTGCTTTAATACCTGAATTAGGAAGTTTGTATTAAAAAGTTATAATCCGCAGTTGCAGGTGACGAAGCTGTTATTCCTTTTTTTGGAAGGAATTCCGCATTATTCCTACATTGATTGGAGTTATCGGAGCGAACAAGAATCATACACTGATGGTACGGTTTTAGGATCGGGTTCAATTCAAGGTCTGTGGCAACTAGGTGATGCGTTATTTGCCAATCAAGAATTTGCAACAAAAAAAGATGTCCAAATGGCACTTAAGCACCACCAAATTAGGGAGCATCAAGAAGCAATTGTAATTGAGAGCACGCCTGCAAAGTTGACCATGAAATGTTGTGCGTATGATCAAGGTTGCCCGTGGCGCGTCAGGGCAATCAAACCGGTGTTTGGTGAAAATTGGAAGATTACGAGATGGGGTGGAAAACACAATTGTTTGAATTAGCACATTTCTCAGGGACATAGACAGCTAGATGCAGACGTAATTGCAGATCTCGTCATAGGTATGTTTTTATTTATTTCACTGACATGTCAACGTTTACGTACTGATGAAATTGAGTCTACGTCATCTTCAACGCAGGGATGATTAAGGAAGAACCATCTGTGTCAATCTCTTTGGTGCAAGAAAGGATAACTGCTAAATATGGCTTTAAAGTTTCCTACAGAAAGGCGTGGTATGCGAAGCAGAAAGCGATGGCAATTTTGTACGGTGATTGGGAGGAATCGTATGCTTTTCTGCCAAGGTGGTGCGAATACATGCTTCGCTTTTCTCCAGGTTCATTTTATCATATACAAACAAATGATCTTTATGCCGAGCAGAGCTTAGTTACTGGAAAAAAAGTTTTCCATCGCATATTTTGGACGTTTAGACAGTGTTGTGAGGCGTTCAAATTTGCCAAACCTGTCATTCAAATTGATGGAACACATTTATATGGAAAGTACAAAGGAAAATTGTTGGTGCCCACAGCCCAAGATGGTAATGATGAATGTTTACCGATCGCTTTTGCCATTGTTGAAGGTGAAACCTTGGAAGCATGAGATTATTTTCTTGTTAATATTCGTGCTCATGTTACTACCATGTCAAATATATGTTTGATATCCGATCGGCATCGAAGCATAATATCTGCTGTGGAAAATAACCCTAATTGGCAGCCGCCAAATGCATATCACGTCTTATGTATTCGTCATATTGCAAGCAACTTCAATCAAAAGTTTCGGAATGAAGGTTTGAAACAGATGTTAAAGAATTTAGGTATACTCATTGACACGATGCGTAATTATTTCTTTCCATATGGTTGACAATTTATGTTTAATGAGATCATGTCCAATGTGTGCAGGTTATACTCCCGCCATGGTTGATTTTGAGAGAAATCTTGCCAGTTTCCGTGAAAGTAGTCCTCAAATTGCTGAGTGGATTGACGCCATCCCTAAGGGAAAGTGGTCGCGTGCCTACGATATTGAAGGACAGAGGTACGGTTATATGACAACAAATTTGGCTGAATCTGTCAACAGGGTTTTGAAGGGGGCCAAAAATATGCCCATAACCGCATTGGTTAAGCACACATATGGCAGATTGGTACATTATTTTGTTGAGAGAGGTACAAAAGTCGTTGCACAACTTGAATCAGCTCATCATCACTGCAAAAATGTTGTTGAATTGGTCAAGAAGAACCAGGTAGATGCAACCGGCCTCCATGTTCGTGCATATAATGTCGAACATACTGTCTTTGAGGTTGACGCAGGTTGGGAGCGTTCATATTCTGTCAATCTCCCACAGAGATTCTGTCAGTGTGGAAAGTTTAAGGCCTTCAAGTACCCGTGTAGTCACGCTGCTGCTGCTGCTATCAGTGTAAGGCAGAGTCCGTTCACGTACGTAGATGACGTCTTCTTGACTAAAAACTTGGTTGAGGCTTATTCTTTTCCGTGGGAGCCAATCGGAAACGAGGCAGCAATACCTTAGTTAAGTGGTCCAAAGATTATTCCCGACAAAAATATGTTGCGTGCAAAAGGTCTTCCAAAGTCAACTCGCATCCGCAACGAGACGGACGAAGTCGAGACAAGTCAAAGCCGTATCAGGTGTGGTCTTTGCAAGGAACGCAGCCATAATCGTCGAGGATGTGCAGATCGTGGGAGAAACGAATGAAAGTCTTATTAATTGTATTTCTACTTGGTTATTTTATGTCTTAAATTGTAATGTATGTTATGTTGGACTATTTCCTTTACGTATGATTTTAATATCATAGTGATTTTTCGCCTGGATTATTTATTCTTGTATTATTAATTAACCGTCCTGATTAGTTACGGTAACATAAATGTAATAGGGACGATCAACAAAACATACATAATAAAGCATAGTGAATAGTCCAAATAATATAACAATGTACAGTCCATAAAATAACAATTTGATAAAGTCAAAACTAATAAAAAATAACAATGTAACTACGACCACGGTGGCCATGGCCTATGTCGTGCATCCCTATCTGGTAGTATACGTCTGTCCCAGACTGGGTCCCCCTGCTGTACATGTGCCTGTGCCTGTGGTGGTGGAGTGTGGAAGTCATCCATCGCTGCATACATGAAATCATCTGCTGGTCCGTGCCCACTGATATCTGAAGACTGACCTGTATAATGTGAATAACTGTGTCCTGCACTACTGCCACCATGCACCTCAAATGGGGTGTGTCCATGACTGTGATAATCCGTGGCTAGAGTCTCCCCACTGTCATGGCTCTCTGTCATAAGGCCTACTGAGCGATACAACTCCAATGTCTCCTCCGCAGTCCAATGGGGGAAATCGGCATCAAGTCCCTGTGAATACTGCTGGAAATCAGGCTGCGAGGATGCCGGATCCACCCCGGCCATAGCCATCGGACTAGCCTGGAAAACTGGCTCCTGTGATTCCATGTATGGGTGGTCAGACGCCGCCTGACTAGGACCTGCCGCATACTGCGATCCGTGATGATAAATCGGCTGTGACCCGTAAGTAGTCCCAATGACTGGAGGTCTGAACCATCCCTGAGTCTCAACCACTGGTCTCGGTGCAATAATCGGGACAGGCTCAGCAGCAACTCGCGCACGTGTACGTCCTAATCCCCGTCCCTCAACTCGGTTACGAGGAACATCCAAGGACAACTGCGGATCTGGCTGTGTCTGTACGGCTGGTGCCTCAGGTCCAGGCTCATCAACTCGTGAAGTCTCACGAAAGATACCAATAAGCTTGCCAATCTCAGCATGAATAAACTCAATGCCGACTCGAGAAAACTCCTCCGCAGATGATGCATGATACAACATCTCTAGCCCGTCAATCTGTATTACAAAATGTGTTAGCAATGTCATAATTGGTGTTTAAATATAAATGTGTGCATAAATTTTAGAATCTCACCATTCGTCCCAACTTTGCTGCCCTCCGTGAGATGTATCTCTTTCCCCTCCCTCGGTACCACTCCATGTATGCATGATTAGGTGACATCAACCCTAATAATGGAGGAGGCACAACAATATGATTCATCCTGGCCTGCCATCTCGCTATATGTCCACTAAGCTTTCACCTCCAATTCTCTTCAACCTTCCCCCGTAGAGTATGATCGTGTATCCCTCTCAACTTTCTGCTAACATCGGGGATGGGTTGATCCAGTCCAAACTGCCGCAAGCATCTATCCGGCTGACATGCCTCAACAGTGTGGAAGTAAATAAGGGGAGTAATGGCAAGCCAGAGATACTTCTGGTGTTCCGTCACGTCCAGCCACTCATAGTCGATATATGGTAGCCAAACCACCTAAACACAAAATGAAATTTGAATATAAGGAGTTCAAAATTAATATACATGCATGATAAAATAACAACACACTAAGTATGGACCACCTTACCTCATCTCTACAGAGTGAATCCAAGGTAGCCCGATAATGAGTCACCTCATGAGGTTTAAATCTTGCTATTGTATTAAACCTGTCATTAGAAACATACATCAGCAATCATAATGAAGAAGTATACAAATAATATATTTGATAAATCATTATCGAAATTATATATGTTTAGCTAAGCATACCGGCAACCATAATGCGTGCCCGACTCTGGATGAGGAGGAAGCGGCGGAGCAATGGGTGGGAATCGTATCCATGCCCAGATTTGAAGGAGAATATGGCAACCACCCATTTCAATACGATCGGGATCTGTCAATTCACACAAATTCCTGAAAAGGTGTGACAGAACCGCAGATCCAGCTGTATCGGCCAATATCATCAAATCCTCCCCCAAGCAGCGGGACTAGCCGACAACCGAAATTGCTGCCTCCAGACTTGTCCGCCAACAACCAAGTACCCAGCATCCTGGCGATATGCGCCTTTGTGAAGTATATCTCGGCAGCATGATTCCCTTTATGATCAGTCCACCGGGTATATAACCGATCTAAGTATGAGATACGCAAGTCGCCAGAATTATGGAACTCATTTTGCTGTGGAACAACGCCAAATACAGCCCCATAAACAGCGGGCCAATCCTCAGAAGTGGATTCGATGACGACATCCCCGTCAGTAGGCAACCCCGAGATGTCTGCCACATCTTGCAAGGCGATCGTCATCTCACCTTGGGTCATGTGGAAAGTGTGTGTCTCTGGTCTCCATCTCTCGACCAGAGCACTAATCAAAGGGGCATCAATCTGTGATAAATTATGCAATTAGAGTGTGTTAACGAATGGTATTGAATAATAACATAAATACAAATCAATGTAAAACGCATACCTGAATATGGCGCATCCGGGCGACATGTATGAATCCGGCTTGCGTCAAGTAGTCTGCGAGAACCTCTGGGATAGCGCCTATTGGTGGCCCCCAGATGGCTTCCCATGCCTCGTTTTTATTTTTCGTACATGCTCCGTATTCCACACCCGCTGTGAAATATGAGCCTTTTGCATCCTCTTACGGAGGACCTCCCATCTGTACGGCCTAGGTATGATGTACATACTGGGATCGGTAGGCTCTACATCCGAAGCAGAACCGGATGAAGATGATGACTCTGCCATTGCCCTCAACTATATAATATAAAACAACATTTAAATTAATCACATGTAATGACCCATTTTATTTACAGTTTATTTAAGCAATGAAATAATTTATTATCAGATATTTTAAGCATATGCGTCAATTTTA
>JAVKPL010012624.1:0-63315 GCA_032173675.1 Gastrolobium villosum | reverse complement strand
TAACTCCACTTCAGGTGGTTCCACTATGGAAGGTTTAAGGGGTTTGGTGATTCTCTCATGAAGTTCAAGAGACTCAAAATGTTTATCACCAAAGAACTTAGTGGGGTAAGACCTTAATGCACAAGCAAGATCATGATCAGATGCATTATTTCCATAAAATTCAAAAATGGCAGAATCACAGACACAGTCATTCATTTCAAAATTATCTTGAAAATGAGCAGCAACCAAGTTATCAATGACAGAAATAGCAGAACAATCATCAACATCATCATCTACATATTTCATGGCCTTGAAGACACTAAAGGTCATAGTGTCATCATTAACCCTCATTGTTAACTCTCCTTTCTTGACATCAATCATTGCACCCCCTGTAGCTAAGAATGGTCTTCCTACTATTATAGGAATATTTTCATCAACATCACAATCAAGGATTATGAAGTCAGCTGGAAAAATAAATTTTTCCACTTTTACCAAAATATTTTCCACCTTACCTTCAGGGTATACAATGGATCTGTCAGCTAATTGGAGGGTTAATGTTGTGGGGGCAGCTTTTATTCCTAGTTGTTTAAAAATAGAAGCAGGCATCAAGTTAATGCTAGAGCCTAAATCACATAGAGCTCTACCAATATACCTATCTCCTATAACACAAGGAATAGTGAAAGAACCTGGATCCTCCATTTTAGGAGGCACTTTTGTAGAGACAATGCTGCTGCATTCCTTGGTAAGTGCCACTGTTTCGAACTCTTCTATCCTCCTCTTCCTTGATAGGATGTCCTTCATGAATTTGATGTAGCTTGGCATGTGTTGAAGGGCCTCCACAAAAGGAATATTTATCTGGAGTTGCTTGAGGATATCTAAGAACCTCTTGAAATGCTTCTCCTGACTCTGTTTCTGAAGTCTTTGTGGGAAAGGAATCTGCCTTGCCCTTGATCTAGGTGATTGGCCATCTTCTTTTTGCACAGGTAAGGCTGGCCCCTTTGATTTGGGTGCTGATTTGGGTGCTGATTTTTCTGTTCTTCCCAAATCACCATGCTCCATGTCATTCTCTGGATTGTGCACTTCAATTACATCTGACTCATCCTCTTCCTCAGTTGTTTGAGCACTTTGTCCTGCCATCTTCCTCAAGGTGGAGGGCTGCAATTTTTAATGACATGATTGATGAATATGTAGAAGTCTTCATGGATGACTTTTCTGTATTCGGAAATTCATTTGAAAGATGCTTGCTGAATCTGTCTAAAGTTTTACAGAGATGTGAGGAAACTAATTTGGTCTTAAATTGGGAGAAGTGCCACTTTATGGTGCAAGAGGGTATAGTTCTAGGCCATAAGGTTTCGAAATCTGGTTTAGAGGTGGATAAGGCTAAGATTGCACTCATTGAAAAGCTACCTCCACCTAGAGATGTCAAGGGAATAAGAAGCTTCTTAGGCCATGCAGGGTTCTATAGAAGATTTATAAAGGATTTCTCTAAGGTAGCTAAACCCTTAAGTAGCTTATTGGAGGTTAATAAACCCTTTAATTTTGATGAGCCTTGCTTGAAAGCTTTTGAAGAATTAAAAACCAAACTGATTTCAGCCCCTATAATTGTGGCACCTGATTGGTCCTTACCTTTTGAGGTGATGACTGATGCTAGTGATTGGGCCCTAGGTGCTGTGCTAGGGCAGAGGAAGGATAAGATTTTTCATTCCATTTATTATGCAAGCAAGGTCTTGCAAGGTGCCCAACTGAACTACACTGTGACTGAAAAAGAGCTCCTGGCAGTTATATTTGCCTTTGAAAAATTCAGGAGCTATTTGTTTGGGGTAGAGGTCATTGTCCACACTGACCACTCTGCCATCAAATACTTAATGGAAAAGAAGGATAGCAAACCTAGGCTTATTAGATGGATGTTACTCCTACAAGAATTCCAAGTAAAAATTATAGATAGGAGTGGCACCCAAAACCAAATAGCTGACCATTTGTCTAGGTTGAAGTCCAACACAACAGAGCAAGACTCTGCACCAATCAGGGACATGTTCCCTGATGAGTCTTTATTGGCCTTAAGTTCTTTAAACACCCCTTGGTATGCTGACTTTGCCAATTACTTGGCAGCAGGTGTGATGCCTGATGATTTAAACACACATAAGAGAAAGAAATTTCTCCATGATGTGCAATTCTATTTTTGGGATGATCCACATTTATTTAAAAAATGTGCTGACCAAATTTTGAGGAAGTGTGTTCCAGAATTGGAGCAAAGCCAAATTCTGCACAGCTGCCACAATTCTCCATATGGAGGACATTTTGGTGGGGTAAGGACTGCAGCCAAGGTGTTGGAATCTGGCTTTTATTGGCCAAGCATTTTTAAGGATGCTTACACTATAGCTAGCCAGTGTGATAGGTGTCAAAGGACTGGCAATATCACACGAAGGAATGAGATGCCTCTTAATCCTATTCTTGAGGTTGAAGTGTTTGATGTGTGGGGGATAGACTTCATGGGTCCCTTCCCTCCATCAAATGGGAATAAGTACATTCTTGTAGCTATAGACTATGTGTCCAAGTGGGTGGAGGCAGTGGCCTTACCCACTAATGAAACCAAAACAGTGTGCAAGTTCTTAAAGAGCTACATTTTTACTAGGTTTGGTACACCTAGATGCATAATTAGTGATGGAGGCAGCCACTTCATAAGTAGGCAGTTTGAGAACCTCCTCACTAAGTATGGTGTCAAACATAGGGTGGCAACACCTTACCACCCACAAACAAGTGGTCAGGTGGAGGTTACTAATAGGGAGATTAAGAAAATTTTGGAAAAAGTAGTTGGTCCTTCTAGAAAGGACTGGTCACTTAAGCTTGAAGACTCCCTGTGGGCATACAGAACAGCCTATAGAACTCCAATAGGTTGCTCACCATATAGACTCATTTTTGGTAAGGCATGTCACTTACCATTAGAGTTGGAGTACAAGGCCTATTGGGCTCTTGCAAAGCTGAATATGGATTACAAGGAATCCTCAGAGAATAGGTTGCTTCAATTAAACAACTTAGATGAATTTAAAATGAACTCATATGAAAATGCTAAGTTGTACAAAGAAAAAATGAAAAGATGGCATGACAACCTAATTCAAGAAAGATGTTTTGAACCAGGCCAAAAGGTGTTATTGTTTAATTCCAGGCTTAAACTTTTTCCTGGAAAACTGAAGTCCAGATGGTCTGGCCCCTTTGAAATTGTGGAAGTTTTTCCACATGGGGCAATTGAAATTCAAGGTAATGATGGTCGAAGGTTCAAGGTAAATGGCCAAAGACTGAAAGTTTACCAAGGTGAACCTGTCATTAGAGACAAGGCAATTGTCCCTCTAGTTGACCCTTCTTAACTGTTTTGTGGAGTTGCAGTAGTTGTCATTTAGTCAGTTAGAATTTTTGTTTTTGTGTTTTGTCCAAGTTGTCCTGCATCTGTGATCTGTCATATAGGTGTGTATCAGTGTTTTTCTTCTTTTCATCCATTATGAATTGTCCACCAATTGTCCAGATGTGCTGAGTGTCAAAGAAGAGAGTGAGCAGATAAGTAAGTTTGGGGTAGGAGTGTGCTTCCTATGATAATTCCATTTAATTGGGATAGCTCAGTCAGATGCACATACATGTTTAAAAATTTTTAGGTGCACTGACTGTTGATCGATCATACCAGAGAGTGATCTCTGTTTGCTCTCTTTGCCTATCAATTCACCCAAGTAGTCTTAAAAAAAAAAAAAGGGTCCTGCAGTGTAAATAATTGGGATTGATTCCCATTGTTTCCTTTAGGCCTTTTTAAATCGAAAGCCCAAGTTCTTCATAGGGCACGATGAGCCACAAGGGGGGTTCGGTGAGTTGAACTATATTTGAATTGGGCTGTGCCATCCGCGTATTCAGCCCAATTGAATAAACCGTTTTTCTTTTCTTATTTTATTGGGCCTGATTTTTATTTTATCAGCCCAGCCCTATTCATTTAACCTATTTTCTTTCCTTTTTCGTTAACTGGGCCTGATTCTAAATGGGTCAGCCCGTTTTTATCCTTTAATTAATTAATTAATTATTCATTAATTTATTTCGTTCTATTAAATTCTGATGCAAATTTAATATTATTTTTATTTAATTTTTATTTTTATTTTTTATATTCCTTCTGATCTTCTCTTCTTCCCTGAATCGTTCTTCTCCTTCCCAATGCTCTGCGCAACATTGAGCCACTAAAACATTTAATGCTCTTCTGAAAAAAAGCAACTGCTTTTTAGAATAGGGAGATGATTCATGGGAAAGGACAACTCCTTTCTGCGCAGGGATGTGACTTTTCTTCTTTAGTCACATCCATTAAATTAGGCTGCTTACCCTAATTAATGAGTTTTGTTTTTATTTTTGTTGTTATAATTTCTCTTTCTAAAAACTCACCTCTTCCTTCGCACACACACCATTTCTTCTCACTCCGTGCCCTAGCTCCCATCTTTCCGATTCCCTTCATCATTTTCCCACTTCGTCTTTCCCCCATATCTCCATCACTTTCTTTCGTTCTTTCTTCTCGTCTCCTTTCCCTAACGCCATACGTTCTCACCGCGCGCGCTGCGTCCAGCGAAAAAGGTTCGGCTCTCTTACATCCTTGTGTCGGTTCTCTCCGAATTTCTTCACCACTTTCGCGAACCCAGGTATGTTCTTCCATAACCTTAACTTATTTTGATTTGTGCTTCAAACCTTATTTTTGTTCTTGTTCCCCTTTGTTGAACCTGATTCTCTCTGTCAGGACTTTTCTTTGTTTTATTTATTTACTTTTTTTTCTTTTTTTTTTTTTTATTTATTTACTATTTTTATCTTTTATTGTTTCTGGTTTATAATAATATTTTTATTTTGTTCGGGATTCGATTTCATGAAAAGGTTTTTAATTTTTAATTTCTTATATATTTATATTTATATTTATTTTTCTTTTCTATTTTTCTATTTTTCTATTTTATATAAGTACAAGCACTCCCTGATTTTTGAAATTTTTGCATGCACCTGTTAATATTTTTTTAGATATTTCTAAGTGGTGAACCGGTTACATTGCTTTCACTGTTATGTAATCGTTCTTCGTCTGATATAAACATTCTCAGTAATTTTTTTTTTTTTTTTTTTATTCTGTTAAATTTTATTATTTATATATTCTAAAAATTATGGATAATAATTTATTTTATTTTATTTATTTAATTTATTATTGCTGATTCGTTATAATTTAATGAATGCTGGGAGTTACTAACAACTTATTCTTATCTCGAATTGTTACTGAATCATACTCAGTAACAATGCCACCAAGAACCTTGAACGGTGGGCAAAAAACTAAAGCTCTCCGTGAAAAAAAGACTAAAAAAAAAGGCAGCGGCCGAACCATCCTCCCCTCAAGAACCGCCTGTTCCAGCAAGAGTTTTACAAAGACTCAAGGAGCTAGAAGCGGGCAAACTGCGCATTCATTACGAACGCGGATTCGACCTCACTGAAGATGGGGGATATATGGAATTGTTCGTATGGCAACATGTGACACCATGGAAATGGGAAATATTTGCTAGTCACCCAAATATTCAAGTACCTGTCCGGTTAGTTCACGAATTCGTGGCTAACTTCCCAGATGAGAATGACCCTCAACAAGTCCTCGTTCGAGGGACGCTGGTGGACATCTCCCCAGCCAAAATTAAAGAGATTTATGATCTCAAGGACGGGGATTATAACTGGTATTTGAAGTTTCTCACAGACCGAACTCTACCTAACGTTCACTCAATAATGGCGAAGGTCCTCACGGGAAATCCCAATACAAAATGGGATTCTGAGACAATGTTCACGAATGAGCTCACCAAAGAAGCTCAGGTATGGGCCAAATTTGTGAGGCACCGAATATTCCCTAAGTTGCACATGAACCACTTGACAACAAGAGTTGGTGTGGTGGTCTACTGCATACTGCAAGGATTGCCATTCTACCCCGAGAGGCTTATCCACCAGGAGCTGTGTGCAAACTCTAAGAAAACCACAGGAGCATTTTATTTCCCATGTCTGGTAAAGCTATTATGTGATGACGCTGGAGTCCCACCCTCTTCTGAAGACAGTGAAATGGTCCCACTCCCTAAATCACCAATAAATGAAGTCTGCCTAAAAAGGATAGCTGAGTCTAGCCTGCGTAAAAAAAGAAAACCATCTTCTACTCAGCCTCCTCAACGAGCAGGAAAGGGCCAGGTCTCAGAGAATCAGCCTCCTCCACGAGCAGCAAAGGGCCAGGTCTCAGAGATGAAAGATCAAATCATGGAATTGCAGCAATGTGTAAGGGGGTTGATTACATATATCAAAACCTCTAGACGTTGCTGTAAGAAATCTTATCAAGAAACCTTCCCTCAAGATGAGTTTCCTGAAATTCCAGCCCATCTATTACAACAAATTGGTGATGAGGGGACGTCAAGAGCTGCTGAGCAGGGGTCTGATGATGACGTGGTCGATGTAGATGATACTTTTTCGGAGATCTGATATTCAGTGATTGGTACCCAGGTTCTTTATTCATTAATTTTATTTGTTTATTTATTCATTAAATTATTTATTTATTTATTTATTTATTTATTATTTATTATTTTATGTTTCAATTTATTATTTTGTATTGCTGTGAGGACCCAGCTTAGTTTTAAGTTTGGGGTGATTTTTGTAATCATGTGCTTTCACCAATTTATTTTGTAGTTTACTCTGTTTTATATGCTGAATTTATAGTAACTTGGAAATAATTTATAGCTTGATATGTTTAACATGATCATTGCTTGAGTATAACCAGATTTAATTTAATTTAATTCCTAATCAATTAAGGATTTAACTTAGTCGATCAGTGTTACATAAGTTTAAAATCAATTGGCATGCCTTTCAATTTTGTTGAAACCTCTGATTTGCTGATTCACTGATAATCCACTGGTTAACAACCTATGTGAGGTATTTTGAACCTAAACACTCTATTCCTTTGAGAGTGATCATTGGTTATTATGTATTGATGTTTTGAATGCTGCACTCTGTTTGGATGACCGATATGCTATTTCTGTGTGATTGGGGCATTGTTTCTGATTATTTAGCCTAGAGCCAAAAGCCTTACCCTTCAATTATATCCCTTGGTCCCTTAATTTGAGCCTGAGCCTTTCTTTTCTGTTTCACCCTGATATTATAAGCCAAATTCCTTGACTACCCTATACAGCTATCTTTAGTGTTTAGCTAATGCTCGTTAGCTTAGAAATACAAAAAGCTAAATAAGGCAAAGGGAAATTGGTTGTAAAAAGAAAGGGAAAGAAAAAGAAGGAAAAGTCAGGAGGTAAAAAAAAATGTTAAAAAAAAAAGAGAACAAGTGATCTTATAAAAAAGAGTCTTTGAAAAATAAAAAGATCTCTGAGCTTACTTTTTAAAAGAAGAAGGAAAAAGGCAAAAGTAAAAAGAATTGTAAAAAAAAAAAAAAAAGAAATAAAAGAGGTAATCAATACAAGAGGGAGAAGAAAGTCAGTAATTTCCCTCTGTCTTGTTTAGGCAAAAATATCAGAAAAGCTAAAGAGAATTAGTTAGACACTAAAGGGTTAGCTTAGTTAGCCAAGTGACTAGAAAAACAAAGACCCTAGCCCTGCCTCTTTACAAGCTTGAAAGACCCTATGATGGAAGTAGCATGTTGGACTTCAAGTTTCTGAATGGGTGTGTAGATTGGAAACATTCATGCATGATGACAATGAGTGATCCTTCCTTATAAAAAAGAAAAGGTGTGATTTATTGAAAATGTCTGAAAAGGAATTCAGTGGATTGTCAATTGAACCAGTTTAAATTAAGGTTTGCAACTGATTGAATGTGCATGAGTTTTGATTGAATGCTTCTTTAATTACTGATTGACTGGAGTTAGATGATTAATTAGATGAGGAATTGGTTAACATTAAGCCTGGTCAATGCTTAAAGGAGTGTGATGTTTTGCATAGATAGTTTATAAATTTATCTAAGTTACTAAGTTTAATTTAATAGTGCTAAGTGATTCTGAATTTGATCTAACTGTTTATTTCCTGATAAAAGTTTGTTTGATTGCTTGAGGGCAAGCAATTGGTTAAGTTTGGGGTATTTTGTTAGCACATATTTATATATAATTATATTATATTATTTTATGATATTTAATTGTCTTTGGATTATTAATTGGTGTTTTTGCAGGTAAATTATGCTCAATTGAGTTAAGTAAGGATATTTGTAAAAATTAAAGGTAAGAAGTAAAAATGGTAATTTTTGTCTTTTTACTCACTTATTTTATTTATTTTTATCTTCAGATTAAATGAAAAAGAGAGGAGCAGTCTGGACCGTTGGATTGGAGGAGATGAAAGGCTGTGATGAAAGGACAAGAAGCTGATAGTTCTGAAAAAGAAAAAAAGAATATAAAACAAATAAAGGATGCAGATTTCAATATATAGCTTTTAGAATTACTTTTCTGAAAAGAGACAAAAAGTTTCGTTCGAGTTTTTTTTCTTTTTCTTTTCTTTTTCTTTCGTTCGAATCTTCTCTGCTCTAGAGAGATTATTTTCGTTTTCGTTTCTTGTGTGTGGATCTGCTTGTTCGCGTGCTGTTCGTTCATCATCTTCGACCTTGGAGGCCTTGACAACGCATCTACAAGGGAGAAGGGTCGCGGATCTGCTTGCATATCGGTAGATTTCTTTGTAGTTTTCTGTAGATCTAGTTTAGGGTTCTTTAATGTTTGAAGGATCCGTTTTGTGTTCTGAATACTTGGTATCTTTGTTCTTATTTTTCGGATATTGCAGTATTTCAGATATGGGTTTTTGATTCTTTTCTTTTCTGGGTATGTTCGAATGATTGGATGCATGCTTCTTAATTAGTTCTTTGCTATTTTGATGTTTTCTTATTCGATCGGTTCTTTTACTTTTCAACTCAAGAGATTCATGGGAATGAACCTTGAGTTCTTCGACAGAAGCAATTTGGGAAATGCGTTTCTGTTAAGGATCGATTGAACCCCTTTAGATTAGGGATAATCAAGGGTGTTTTCTGATAATTTCTGTTAAAGATTCAAGATCCTTTGGAAAAAGATGATCTTGAATGTTAGGGTTGATTCTGGGAAGTTTCGACCTGTATAGTTGTAGTGCTTCGGAATTTGGGATAAACTCGCTGTAGCTTTGAACGTAATTGCAGGAATGCAATATTTTTGTGTCATCCATGATTTTTACATACTCAGAAGCCCTTTTCATTGTTAAAAATTTCTCACTGTTAGATCATATTTTGATGTTTGATTAGAATATAATAAAGATCTCTTTTTACCATAAACAAAATAAAACCAATTAAAGGATTATTAATTCAGATTAATAGAAGGAAAAATAATTCAACCTGTTCCCTGAGAACGATAACTCTTTTCTTTTTGAAAATATACATCTCAATAATAAATATATTTGAAATTAACTAAAAAATAAAATTAAGTTTCATTGAGAATATAGTTATTGAACATAATAATATAATTTAGTAATAACATAAAATCGGTTATATCTGTTAATAATTTAAATTTTAATTATAAATAATAGAACTATATCACAAATAAATAGGAAATTAATGATATTTTTTTCAGATGTGGTTTTTTTTAAAAATAAAAAATAAATAAGAAGAAGAAGCTAGACACGGACTACTCACTACAGTCATTACTAAACAAAAATAATATAAGATGAATGACTTAAAGGGTAACATTGAATTGCTCTTAAAATTGGGCATGGTTACAACTTACAAGTATTATTATTTTTTCGAAAACACAACAACATATAATGAATATATTTATAAAAACAAAATGCGATAATTTCTTATTAACAAATCATTAAGGTTTTGTAAGCAAAATAACATGTATTTTATAGTTCATTTTTTAAATTGTCAATTATTTATGACCTATAAAATAATATTTGAGTGATACTTAAGTTATTTTTAAAGATTCGTATCTGAAATATTATTTACTCTACATAAATAATTAATATTCTTAAAGTATAAAGTGGTTTATCAACTACGATAAGCCCAAAGATGGGCTTCTTGGGAGAGATAGTAGTCTTCTTTAAAACACACATTTATTGAAATAACATAATCAATGAATAAACAAATAAATAAATGAACTGGCTGTTTCGCGGCCATGTGCGGGCAAGCTCATTTGTCATCAACCCAATAATAGAAAGCCACATGAAATTCCCTTCCTTTTCTCGTCGCAATGACCAATTCATCCTTTTCATGATTTCTTTATGTGAGTACGTAGCAATGGCCGATGGCAATTATGAATTCTTCCTAAAAGATCAATTAAGCTAATAGTAATAAATAAAGGAAATAATTATCTCATGCAATGCAACAGAGATAAGATAATGAGATTTATTATTATTTTTTTAAAATGATGGATCCGTTATTTTGTCTATTGTTGCATGGGATAATGAGTTAAATAGATCCCATAAATAAATTCCATTTTACTCTTTTACAACTGGCAAAATTGGTAGATAGTTAGGTACTTTAAGCATGTTGATAGATATGTATTTAATCCATGTGTATAGAAAATAATTTGTTGGAAAAGACTATACCCATGATTGTATAATCTCTTTATTTCGAGGGAATTAGTCATTGACTTTCAACTGGGAACAATTTATAAAAAAAAAACATAACTTTTATTATGACAAGTTTCTTTGTTATAATGATTTACCAAAGAGAGGGTTTCGTATTCGCAATAAATGACTAAAACTATTTCATAGAAATCCTTTTTCACTGTTTTAAATCCTTGTGATTTTAATGACACAATTCACCATGAAGTATGATCAATAATGAATCTGACTAATCTAATTTAAAATAGTATCTTTTCACCCTTCTCATGAATCGAGTTTTTAACTTACTATTTTTTGGACGGAAAAATCATAAGATTTAATTGAGTCGTCATCACACCAATAACTTTCAGATATAACATGAGATATTTATTTATAGGGAAAATATTTTTTGATGTTACATTAGAATTCAACTCTCATGTCAGTGACCTCTCAATTTGCGTGCAAAATTTTTCTTTTCTTTTTTAATAAATATGGGACCCACCACTAGTTGAGTCACAACATGAAAATTGAATTCTCATACAATATGAGAAAATCAAATCCCTTATTTATATTACAGTTATATATGATCAGCGAATTATATAATTTATCGGTGGTTAATAAATAGTTTGAATAGACATGATTTTAGTTTATTGAAGGTTGTGATTAGTTATCATTACCGCCAATTTTTTAGGTAAACATGAAGAATTCATATTTGATTTACAGAGTAACGAAAAACGAGTTAATAATAAGAATAATAATTGCATGTAGGATGCTCACGGAAGGAAAATGGTGGATAGAAATTGTCAGTTAAAAATAGTTGGAATCTTGTAAAATGCGTTGATGAAATGTCAATGATATAATTATGATGAATAGTGGTAATAATAATAATAGAAAAAATGATTTTGATTGGTTTAGAGTGGGAAGTAGAAGGATTGAGGAGTTTTTTTTATGTTTGGTGTGATGTATATAAGCCTATATTATATGTTATGACAATTTCAGTTGTTTGGTGTGATCATCATATAGTATCCTTATACATCAAAATGATGTATAACTTAATCAAACCTAGAAGTGGTGGATTAGGCATGATAAGGGATTGATGTATTAATATTATTTACAAGTACAATTTCTAAGAACTAATATATCATTTCAATATTCATATATTAAAATAATTTTTTTAATATATTAATTTTTAGAATATTGAAGGATATTATTTTATACAATACCATACCAAATGTTGGATAATATTAAAATTTAATCAGATCTTATACAATTAGGTCTTATACTATCAAACCTTATATTATATTATACACCAAACATGCCCTAATGGTTATGAAGAGGGGAATAATGGATCGGAGAGTGATTAGTAATGGTAATAAAATAAAAAAGCATAACCACACCATGGTTAAGAAAAAATAAAAGAAAAGGAGTAAGAGTAATGATAGTTCAGTTGGTACCAAAAAATTGAACATGTAGGTGTGAGTGCATGTGCTCATTCTTTTTAGAATAGTTTTTGGGAGAAATTTAAAGCTTTAATGTAAGATCCTACTTGAATCAAACTAATCACTCAAAAGAAGAGGAAGAAAAGAAAAAGAAAAAGAAAAAAAGTAAGAGTGAAGAACCGTCCATGACTGCGGAGGTCAACTCAACAGAAAAAGGTGTTGTGCTATTCCATTCCGTTCTATTAGTCAGCCATCCACATCCCTCGTCGATCTGAAAGAGAGAGAAACATGTGTGTCTGGACATGCCATTCATTTTGTTTTTGATTTGGTATTTCTTCTCTCTCTCTCTCTCTCTCTCTCTTTCCCGCTCACACAATCCAACAATACTCTTCTTCTCTTTTCTTTTTCCCTCTTTCAATTGATTTTCCAACCAGCCTGAGCTGTTTCATTTGCATGTTATGTTGCATCTCTCTCTCTCTCTCTCTCTCTCTCTCTTGATGGATTGAATTGTTCATAGAAGACACTCAATCTTCAAGGATCTGCAATGAAGACGCAACCTCAGCCTGACGGTGTCTCCGCTGCTCCACCCAATCCCTCCCAAGGTAACCTCATCTCTCTCTCTCTCTCTCTCTCTCTCTCTCTGTTGATGGCTTTCTCTTTAATTTTGTTCATCCTTTTGAAATTGAATTATTAATAAGTAAGTTGGTTTGTTTGCAGAGAAGAAGAGCATAAACCAGGAGCTATGGCAAGCTTGTGCGGGGCCACTGGTGAACCTTCCCCACGCTGGGACTCACGTTATCTACTTCCCTCAAGGTCACAGCGAACAGGTCAACTCTTTTTCTATTTCTACTTCATTTTTCCATTTCATTCATTTCTTTCCTAAATATCCCAATCATAATAATATATATATATATTTATATATATTTCATTTCTTCTTCTTTCAGGTTGCGGCTTCTTTGAAGAAAGACGTTGACGCTCAAGTTCCCAACTATCCCAATCTTCCCTCAAAGTTACTCTGTCTCCTTCACAATGTCACCTTGCATGTATGACAACTTTCCCCTTCTTTAACAAACTCACATTTAGGGTTTTTTTTTTTCTTTCTATTTTTAATTTCTCCTTTTCCTCTTTCGCCAGGCTGATCCTGAAACCGATGAAGTATATGCTCAGATGACACTTCAACCGGTCCCTTCTGTAAGCATCATTCACAATCACTCATATGATATGCCTAAACATCAAAAAAAAAAAAAAAAATCACTCCCCCTTAAGCTCGACTAGCGAGTGTGGAGTGGAAGAAATCCTTCTACGCAGCCTTACCCTTCAATAATTGCAAAGAGACTGTTTATTGGATTCGAACCCGTCACGAGGGAACAGTTTTACCATTGTTCCCGTTCGCTCCCTTTGTAGAATATTCAATATAGTTGTTAACAGAAAGGCTTCATCAATTCTTCCTAGTTCTTACAAATACAGTAAACATAAACCTGATTATTATCTCTCTGCAGTTTGACAAGGATGCTTTATTGAGGTCAGATCTTGCTCTCAAGTCAAGCAAGGCCCAACCTGACTTTTTCTGTAAACAACTCACGGCAAGTGATACAAGTACTCATGGAGGTTTCTCTGTACCTCGCCGAGCAGCGGAGAAGATTTTTCCCCTTCTTGTAGGTGTATTCCCTATTTCAAGTAATAAATACCCTTTTTGGTCCTCGATAAATTTCATCATATCCGCTTTAGAGCTTGATATTTTTATTTTCTAGGGACTAATTAAAATTTGCTGAGGATCGAAAATGGTATTTACTCTTCAAGTAATCAACTCAAACTTCAGAGCTTGATATATTCCATGTTTCCATATAGGATTATTCTATGCAACCTCCTGCTCAAGAGCTTGTGGCCAGAGATTTGCATGATACTGTTTGGACATTCCGTCATATATACCGCGGTATGTTTTATGTAGTGGCTATATTTATGTTGAAACAAATGTACAATCAGAAACTTATCCCGTAATTTGTTAATCCATTTTTTTGAAAATATTTTGCCTATTTGTGATAATACCCTTTTACTAGGACAACCAAAACGTCACTTGCTTACAACTGGATGGAGTTTATTTGTCAGCGGAAAGAGGCTTTTTGCCGGAGACTCTGTTTTATTTATAAGGTTAGGGTAATTAATTGGTACCTTATGTATTGTTAGTGTTTGAGTACAAGGTTTCAAAATTGTCTTAAAATAGGTTGAAGCACCATAATCATACTTTCACGTTTAGGCTCAACTCATTTAAGTATAAACGACTTACATTTTTATTATATTTCCTGAATTTGAATGTTTCTGGGCAGAGATGAAAAGCAGCAGCTTCTTTTGGGTATCAGACGAGCTAACAGGCAACCTACCAATATATCATCCTCAGTATTATCAAGTGATAGTATGCACATTGGAATTCTTGCTGCAGCAGCCCATGCGGCGGCAAACAATAGTCCCTTCACCATCTTTTATAATCCTAGGTCCAGTATCTTTCATTTCCTTTGTTCTTACAGTACTAATTACTTTAATTTCCAGTTTTCTTTCTTGTCTGTTCAGTCAGATTCTAAAGGCATAGACTAGTCACTTTTTCAAATGAACCCATGTTCTCAATCATTATGTTTCAAACTTAATATCTCTTTTGTTTGCAGGGCTAGTCCCTCAGAATTTGTTATCCCATTAGCCAAGTATTACAAGGCTGTTTACAACCACCAAATATCACCTGGCATGCGTTTCCGAATGATGTTCGAAACTGAAGACTCAGGAACAAGAAGGTGCCTCACTTTAAGCCCATGTATCAGAAGTATATTTTGTAAAAAATTGTTGATGATTAAGTTGAAATAGTGCCTTCATGAAATGATCATGGGTGGTTGAATATCTTAATTGGAAGATGTAATTGGTTTGGTTTGTAATTTAGTTGCTTTGGGAATCATTGTTGATTTATCAATCAAATTCATTTTGAACTAACATTTTATACAGCATTGCTGGGATAGATGTTGGCCGGGAATAGATATTATACTTGCAAATGGTTTAGCAATTAATCATTTCAAATGCATTGCAGGTATATGGGTACTATTACAGGTATCAGTGATCTTGATCCCGTGAGATGGAAAAGCTCTCAATGGCGTAATTTGCAGGTACCTTTTCTATCATCCTTTAACATTTGAACAACATAATTTTTTTCCGTTCATATCAGTAGTTGAACCCAGGAGATTTATATTTTAAGAACATCAACATCAACAACACTTTTTATCCCAAACTAGTTGGGGTTGGTGGAGAGCATGCCTTTTTTTTTTTTTTTTTCAATTTTTTTTATCTTCATAGGCAGTGGTTAAGTTTTACATATCATTGGTCAGGTTGGTTGGGATGAATCAACTGCTGGCGAAAAGCGTAGCAGGGTCTCAATCTGGGAAATTGAACCTGTGACTGCTCCTTTTTTCATCTGTCCTCCGTTCTTTAGATCCAAGAGGCCAAGACAACCGGGAATGCCTGGTAAATAATTATACTATACACGTTTTAGATGCAAAAGTGAAATATATTGGTTTTTCGAAATAACCTCTTCTAGGTTGGTTCTTTCTTAAGCTTCTCACTTGTTTGTTGATGTTGACAAACCTTTCATTTTATCGGAGTTCTTAATGGAGGAAAATTTGAATTTGGTATAATGATTGGAAATTTGTAGTTTATTTTGCTTATTTTGTGTTAACTTTTGCAGATGATGATCCATCTGATTTTGATAACCTCTTCAAGCGGACAATGCCTTGGCTTGGTGATGATATGTGCATGAAGGATCCCCAAGGTCTCCCTGGCCTGAGCTTAGTTCAATGGATGAGCATGCAGCAAAATTCTGCTCTCGCTAGCTCATTGCAGCCTAATTATGTGCCTTCCATATCAGGATCTGTTCTGCAAAATCTTCCTGGTGCAGATATTTCCCGTCAGCTTGGGTTTTCTGCTCCACAAATTTCTCAGTCAAACAATTTAGCCTTCAATGCTCAGAGGCTACTTCAGACTGCCCAACAAGTTGATCACCTTCAGAAGCTACCATCCACTTCTAGCACATTGGGGACAGTCCTGCAGCTGCAGCAACAGTTGGGTGATATCACTCAACAACCTAGGCAGAACTTGGCAAATCAAACACTTCAACACAGTCAAGTTCAGGCCCAACTCTTGCATCCTCAGAATCTTGTACAAACCAACTGTATTCTTCAACAGCAGCAACCATCCATTCAAAACCATCAACACCATAGAAGCCTCTCTCAAAACCCACCACAGCAGCAGCAGCAACAGACAATTATGGGTCAGAATCAGCAACAAAGTCTGATCCAATCCCCTATGCCTGATCATGTTCAACAATTACAGATGTCTGATAATCAGATTCAGTTTCATTTGTTACAGAAGCTTCAACAACAACAACAAACGCTCTTAGCACAGCAATCTGTACAGCAGCAGCCTACTCAACTTACTCAAATTCAGGATCAGCAGAGGCAGCCTTTAGATAAAACACAGAACTTGTCTAGAGCATTAACGCCTGGTCAAGTGCTGGAAATTCCTTCTATACTTCAAAATTCACTCCCTGAGGCTAATTCTATCTCACATCGGATGACAAAGGTTAATGCCCCGAACAATATTCAATTCTCTCATCTGCCTCAGCAGCCAAAGCTTCAACAGCAGCAACCTGGCTTGCTGTCTGAAATGTCTGGCCACATGGGACTTCCCCCTACCCCAACAACCAACCAGCTCTCTGCTGCTGGCGGTGGTATACTGACCAGAGCAGCTGGTGTCGGGCAATCTGTAATTACTGATGATGTTCCATCTTGTAACACTTCACCTTCTACGAATAACTCTGCCAATGCACTTCCACCACCGATAAATACTGGACTCCATAGAAGCACATCAGTAGTGGATGACATGGCTCAGTCTGCTGCCACAATCTTGAGTTCAAGTGGCTTAGAAACCATGTCATCAAATGCAAACTTGTTGAAAGATTTACAGCCAAAGGCTGAAGTTAAGCCTTCTCTGAACATTTCCAAAAATCAGAATCATGGGAATTTTGGTCCTCAGACGTACTTGACTGGTGGTGCTGCCCAGACAGATTATTTGGATACATCATCTTCTACAACATCAGTTTGCCTATCTCAGAGTGACGCTCATATGCATCAGAATAACAACCCATTATCTTACAATCCACAGTCGATGTTGTTTAGAGACAATAGTCAAGATGGGGAAGTTCAGGCAGATGCTAGAGGCAATATTCCATATGGCAATAACATTGATAGCCAAATGGGAATGCCACTGAATCCAGATTCTATTTTAACCAAAGGCACATTGGGGCTGGGAAAGGATTTATCTAATAATTTCTCTTCAGGAGCCATGCTTGGTAACTATGAAAATAACAGAGATGCTCAGCAGGAACTTTCATCTTCAATGGTTTCACAGACATTTGGAGTCCCTGATATGACCTTTAATTCAATTGATTCCACAATAGATGATAGTAGCTTCTTGAATAGGGGTCCATGGGCTCCACCACCAGCACCGCCATCAGCACAATTTCAACGAATGAGGACATACACCAAGGTTTATTGTTGATGTTATTGATATTATAATAGTAAATCTGTCTCGATGGTACATGTGTTCCTTTTCATGTGTTCTTGCGTGTATAAAAAATTATATTATTCTAAATTAGCTTTTTGCATCCTTTTAGGTATATAAACGGGGAGCAGTGGGAAGATCCATAGACATAACACGGTATTCAGGTTATGAAGAGCTTAAACAGGATCTAGCTCGTAGGTTTGGCATAGAGGGACAGCTGGAGGATCGCCAGAGGATAGGTTGGAAACTTGTCTATGTAGATCATGAGAATGATGTTCTATTAGTGGGAGATGACCCTTGGGAGTAAGTCCTACTGTATTCTTTTCTCATTGGCTTTATCTTTTTGCATGTGCGTATTCCCAGCTGGCAAGACAAATAATGTTTGGAAGTTCAATAATCATTTTGTCAACCGTGGTAGCCTACCGACCAGAACTTTTTTTCAACAGTTGATGCATTCCCCCTCTCCTTAGGACAAGGATATGACAAATTAAGTCTCATTCTTTTAGTTTGTAGGCTTGAAGTGTCCCATCCCATCTAATCTGCATCTGCAACTAACCATGAGCCACTTAGATAAGTCAGGGGGATATGAATAGCTAACAATTTAACTTTCCTACTTCTCTAGTTGTATTTTTAAGGCATCAATATCATGAAATTTAAGTGGAAAGGAAAATTATTCATACCATTTGCACGATGGCAAATATCAAAACCCAAAATAATTGGACTAATGTGCATCTTTTTTGTATTAGGAGCAATTCCTGAATGCTAACAATCTATAATGGCTGCGGACATGTTTAAATTTAGAGAAATTCCCAAAACCCTGAATTTTTCCAATTTGTTGATCTGATATTTTAATTGTTATGGGTATTTCAGGGAGTTTGTTAACTGTGTTCGCTGTATTAAAATACTTTCTCCTCAAGAAGTGCAACAGATGAGCTTGGCTGGAGATTTTGGCAATGGTGGCCTTCCAAATCAAGCCTATAGCAGCTCTGACGGTGGGAACACTTAGATGGAGTCCAGTAATATGCTAACTATTCTTCCATATTGGTTACTTAGGTTGTTTCAAGGAGACATACATTATTATCTCAAAGGTGGTTATTATGCCATTGAGAACGTTGTTGTCCTGCATGGGGACTTAAAAGTGATCTTTTGCAGTTGTAAGGAGAAATTTTGGAGCTGCTTTGTACATGCAAATTTGAAGATCCAAACAACCTTGGAGAAGCTAACTGCTGCTATTGCAACAAGTTCAATCAAGGTGTTAAACTGGTATTGAATCGAATGTTTGGAGCCCCTCGACAAAGTTAATTTGTGTTTGAAGCCATAGATGTTGTAATATTAATCAAGATTGTTCTCGGCATGGTTAGAAATATTTAATTCACTGTATTGTAGAAAGAAAGGTTTAATATTATTTGATAGTTTTGAATGTAAAAAGTTCTAGTTTGTTTTTCCATTCAGAGGAATTGTTGACATTTGAATAGAATGATGGCTTGTTGCTTGGGCCTTTGTAAACACTAGGCAGCTAGATTTTGCGGAAGATTTCGCGATCTTCCACCGTATCCAAGTGGATTGCGAAACAGAGAAACTTCAAATGTTGTGTAAGGTCAAGTAGATACTAACTTGAAGCGTGAAGTAAAAAAATAAAAATAAAAATTGGTCCAGCATTGTTTTACTGTAGAAGTAGCTCAATTAATTAAAATCGGTTACGTTTTTTTTTTAAACTTCATAAAAAATAAGAAGGGAGCTATTTATATGGGTTTGTGCTCTTGGTTCATTTTTATTTCTATCTTTTTGGTAAATGCCTTTGGTTGATCGTAAAATCAATATAATGTTTTTCTTCTTCGAATCTAATTCCAATTCTGTAATTGTTGAAGAATGAACATAACCATTTCTCTTAACTTGTTTTATGACAATTCAATTCAATATAAGAGCAGTGAATGTTCTGATTTTATTTTGATTCAAATTACAAATGAAATGGGAACTGATTTGAATTGTTATGAATGTATAATGTGTCTCTCCCACAATGCAGGGCTTGTTCGTGGGGAGGAGTTAAATAAGGTGAAAGTTTCCCAGTCTCTGTAGCAGTCAACATAATAAACATAATCATGAACTGACACAGACACAGATACAGACAAAGACATATGGTGGTGGTGTGGTGGGGCTCTCCGTGCAACCTGGTCGCAGACACAGGCGAAATTGCTGTTGGTCTTATTGGAACCACTCATGTGTGGCTGTCTACTCAGCCATAGACAAGGAAGCTGTTTGCATTGGTGAAGTGACTAAAGTGCCATTTTTTGGCAAAAATTTTACCCAAATGACACGCGAACAGTATTTTTTACCAGATTGGCACGTGTCATAACTCGCTACCACTGGTAGCGAATTTCGTGACCAATGATTTTGTGACACGTGGTCATATTGCAAACCAAATTCGCTACCACTGGTAGCGAATTATGACACGTCAGCTTTTTCCTTGGGAAGTGTGCCACGTGTCATAAAATCATTGGCGAATATAATTCGCTACCGGTCATAGCGAATTATACCTACGTGGCAGTCTGGTAAAAAATATTGTTTGCGTGGCATTTGGGTAAAATCTTTGTCAAAAAATGACATTTTGGTCGTTGTTCCCTAGTAGTCATTCCTTTGTTATCTTAATTGACAAATCAACTGTCAGAGATGCTCTTACTACAGGTGTTTTGTTAGACGTAGGTGTATAGAAAGCTTCAGATCCAAGTCCGAAGTCAATTTAGCTTCCATGCCATCAATTGAATGACCAGAATAATTGTAACACAGCAGGAAGAAGCTGTCAAGCTGTCAAATGAGATTTGTTTCCCTGTGATGATCAAGGTAGATTGCCTTATTCTTCTCTATTAACATCCTAGTGCTTTCTTGTGTCTATTTTGAAGACAATTCCAGTTTTTAAGGATGAAACATTCCACTCATGCTTACATTATATATGCATGCATGCATGCATGTATAAATGTGTACACTTAAGTATACATGAGAGTAAATGAATCTTATTTGATACTAATTTATATTATGATCAATCTAAAATTCTTTTGGAAATGGAGTATTTAGAGTTCAATTTCAAGTAAAGCTGCTGAAAAAAAAGTGGAAAGGAAGAATTTCATCTGCTGAGTTGTGTAATCTAAAGTTCTTGTTATTAGACACTCATGGGCTGAGATAATTAGTAATGGGCCTGAGATAATTAATTAGTTAGTTAGTAGGGAGTTATTCTAAAATATTCTCAAATAATAGAATATAAGGAGGGGAGTGTGGGAGTATGAAGGAGTATGAAGGAGCATGAAATCAAGAAAATGGTAAATGGGGTTTTGGGAAAGATCTCTAGGGATTTCTTGAGGCCTAGGTCTTTTGGCTTTGAGGGTGAATAGAGACCTTTGGAGTTTATCTTTCTACATTGTTATTTCCAATATTTCTATATTGTAATTGAGTACTGTGAGTCTTATTTCTGAGTTAGGTAGTAGTATCAAGTAATAATGTGTTGCTGATAATTGTAAAGGGGAAACCCATTTCTCAATTTATATTAATCGAATATACTGTCATTTTTAGTTACTTTTTGCTATTAATTGTTTGGGGTTCCATCAGACACCTTTATGAGAAGCCATAGCCACAACCACAAATGGTGTGGTCAGTAAATGAGATTACACTAGTTCAAGGTTCAAGCTCAGAAGGGAAGGGGAAGAAATATCTACTTGTGTAAGTAAAAGTCCAATGGTAGAAAATAAGATCTTCGTAGATAATAAAGTACAAGCGTTCTTTGATTTGTCAAAACATATGGTTATCCATCTGCGTGTCGTTAAACTATTGTGGAACAAGGTTTGATGCCTGCCTGCCTGGTATTCACTCTCGGACCACTTTGAACACAGTTTATCCATCTCAGTCTTAAGGACTGAAAAAAAGCATTTGACAATAAACCTGAATTTGTTTCATAAAATTATATCATTGGAGAGGTACAAGAATTATGTGCACAATTTACATTCTCCCCAGTGATGATGTGCTTGAGCGGCTTTCATATCCGGAGATGCCTGACAGTGTCTGGGATTCACTCCTAATATCCTACAAGAAAACCTAACATTCATTATGATGTGATAAAAGAATCATTGTGGTAAATTTCTGAATAAAAAAAGAAACAAAGTGTGATCAAGGAATGATGACTCACTTGACCAGTGGAAGAGGTGCTGCTTCTAGAATTGAATCCTGTAGTGCTAGAGGTGAATCCTGTAGTACTAGAACTGAATCCTGTAGTACCTCCAAACATCATCATCATAGGCATGTTTTCTTCAGCAAATGCTCGTAGCTTATTAAGCTCAGGTAACACAACTTTTCCAAGATCAGGTCTATCTTTTCTCCTCATTTCAGCACATTTGAGTGAAAGTTTGGCAAAATGTAAGGTCTCTTCAATTGGCCAGTCCTCAACGGAAGGGTCAAGCATATCAACAAAAGTCCCCTTCTCAATGGATCTTGCAACATGATGTGTCAAACCCATTGGTGGTTTTGCCGTTACAATTTGCAGAAGCATGATCCCTAGTGAGTAAATATCAGATTTGATTCCAAGCATGCCGGTTTGCTGGTACTCAGGATCAATGTAACAGAAAGTTCCAGCAGTTGATGTCATGCGATACTGAGTCACAGTGTCTGCAACTGAAGGAGGGACAAGCCTGGCCAACCCTACGTCACTGATCTTGCTCACAAAGTTACGGTCAAGCAAAACATTGCCGGGTTTCAAGTCACGGTGAACCAATGGCTCTGGTTTTGTCTGGTGAAGGAAAAGGAGACCTGTGGCTATCTCAGCAGCAATTTGGAATCTTAGTTGCCATGGAAGAGCTCTTGACTTGCCTCTCCTGAAGAGGCAGTCATCCAAGCTTCCATTGGCCATGTACTCATAAACTAAGCAACCATACTCAGGGCATGCTCCAAGGAGGAGAACCATGTTTGGATGCCTTATGCAACTCAACACTTCAACCTCCTGCTGAAACTGCTCCCTTCCTTGTACTGCATCTGGCTTCAATACTTTTATTGCAACTTGCGTGTGATCTAATTCACATCTGTATACAGGGCCATAACCTCCTTCACCTATCTTAAGAGAGTCAGATAAGCCTTTTGTTGCCTCTTCAATTTCCTCAATTGTGTATCTTCTGTACCTATTTGCTCCAAAACTATCTTCTGTCTTCTTCCTTGTATTGCTTTCTGTTTGGCCTCTCATCTCTGCATTCATTCTTTTTTGTGCTTCTAACACTGCAATTCTTTGAGATGCTTCTGCCGCCTTCAAGGCAACTCTGCTCTTTTCTTTCTCCTTCTCTACGAGTGTCATCGCTGCTTCTTCAGCTATTTTTCCCTCTTCCATTCTCTTTTCTTCTTCCAATTTCCAACGTTGAAGTTCCATTGCCTGTTGTAGGATATATGGTGTCAAATTATATGATGTGTTTTGTCCAATATTGAACAACTTTGATTATGGCATGACGGTACTTAATATATTTGAAATCTGTAAACTACGCACCGTAAAGAACCAATTCAACCCAAAAGCTTAAGCTGTTGGGTGAGACTACATTAATGATTTTATACATCTCAACACGTACCTTCTGCTTTGCTGTAAGAGCTTCCTTGCAAGCTGTACTGTACATGTCCATTGTCTGCTTCAGTTCTAGCTTCAGTCTCCTCATCTCAGCTTCCATTTCATCCTATAATTCATGTTTGTAGTTATTATATGGTAGATTGTTTCAGCACGCATGTTGATTACATATATGTAACATGTTAACATATCTTAGACATGAATTGTCCTTACCGTGTTGTCGGTGGATAACCTGGATGATAATATGCCACTGGCTTGGGAGCTGCTGAATGAGTAATCATGATCCTTAGGAGAGCTCATGTCAATGGACTTAGATCCTGAGAAGGATGAAACCATGCTTATGGATTCAAAATCTGTGCCACCTGATGAAAACCTTGGAGGGACCATTCCAGTATCCAGATCATCATACAATGAAGGGAACATTCGATCAATACTTGGCCTTCCATTGCTCACGAATGATATATCACAATCAGCTGGAATTGAAGACTCATATTTTTGCATTGATCTACCAGGTCTTGTGAACGGTGATCTGTCCATATTATAGTATAGAATATCAGTTTAGTCCCTCTCCCACATTATGCAATATATATATATATATATATATATATATATATATATATGTATATGAGGTAGGATCCTTTGACACCTCATCTGAGAGCCATTATATCAAAAAAGATCAATGGTGTTACATGCTTATAAATCAGAGCCATTGATCTTTTTTGATCTAATAGCTCTCATATGAGGTGTCAAAGGATCCTACCTCTCTCTCTCTCTATATATATATATATATACTACATTGAATTAATGTTGTAACTTACATGATGTCAACATCATCCTGCACCTGGGATGTTCCATATGCTGGCTTCTCTGGTGCTAATGGTGCTGCAGCTGTAATTGATATATATACATACAAATTAAGTGTACTATAGTTGAATGTTCAATACTTGGCCTTCCATTGCTCACGAATGATATATCACATTTGATATATATATACAAATAAAGTGTACTATATAATCATAATAGATCACTGAGCAATGAGAATGATGAGAGGGAGCAAAATATTAATTAAAGAGATTGAAATGTACATACATCGTGCACGTGGAGGGTAGTTTCGTGTGGGTGGATGATCCATTGATCTATCAGGATTTCGGACTGGCTGCTGAGGCTGCAATTGTTTATGTGAAGGAGCACTTTTATTGGAAGGAAGTGGAGCAGAAGCACTCTTCACACTTGAGATTTTTCCTTTTGAGATTATATAAACAGTGCAGAATGGCGGTGCCCCCTTTGTCACAGAGCTTGGAACATCCGTTGCTCTAAATCTTCTGTCATAAAAATTTCATCAAGACAGGTTTCTATTATGATCTAAACTGCAGTCTTACATCTACATCATTTAATTACTTCATCGTATTCTTACATTATATTAAGTCAAAAGTATTTCTGCCTTTGCGGCAGAAATTTTTTATCAGCCACAGACATATTTTTACCGGGATCCGTCAGCAGATCCTGATAAATATGTCTGTGGCAGATAAAATATTCGTGCTACAGTTGCAGAAAAATGGAACCCTTATGAGTGTGGAGTAATATTATTAAACTATATATATATTGTGCATAATAAAGTTGAACAAAAAACATTTTTTATTACCTAACAAGGCCACCCCTTGCTGGTGCCCCAAGCACCATAAGCTCGATGGAATAGGTGGAAATGCTCTCTACAATTGCCTTGGATATATCCGTGTCCTCCAGCAACACTTCCTTGCATTGTATCTATACATCAAATAAAGACAACACTAATTCGTTAACATAAGTGCATATATTTATTGTTGAATCAATGATGAAAATGAATGTGTTGGAGTACTAACACTTTTTCTATTGCAGAATACACGAAATGACTCAAATAGTTCCTTGGATTCGTTGTCAGGGACCACTTCTTCCTTCACATCGGGAGCTACAAGTAGTCATGAGGAATTAATTAATGTATGTCATATAAAACAAGCAAAATATTTTTCTCATGTTGCATGAGACAAATTGTCTGATGCAATACACAAAAAAATGAGTGAGGTCTGATGCAATACACAAAAAAATGAGTGAGACCCACTAAGAAGAAGAAAGAGAAAAGAAAAAAATGAATCCTACTCATTTTTTTGTGTGTTGCATGAGACAATTTGTCTCATGCAACATGATAACATATCTCATAAAATAAACATGTTATCTTATGGGGTTTCGATTTTCTCATGCGGTAGATGAAGATTTTCTCATTTTGTAGACACACATTATGTGGGGCCCACATCTATTAAAAAATGAAAAAGCAAAAGAAAACATTGCACGGGTAGAAGAAAACAACTCTCCTACGACATGAGAAAATGTTTTCCCTATCTTATGTTTTATAAAACATCAAATAGAGATAGAAATGAAACCTGGTGTGGAATTGGAAGATGCTCTTTGTCTAACATGGATAAGATAGAGACTTTGATCTTTAGGAAGAAGATTGTCCACTGCCCATTTTGCAGCATGTTGGCTTGTCTTGTTATTCTCAATTGCCACAGCCACAACACGTCCTGCACCAAGTTTCTTCTCTGAATTCGACCTCGACATATCTTTAATTTCTTGAGTGGCTTGAATTTCCAATACACACTTTTACAAAATCTCTGCCTCCTGCTATAGAGAATTAATGTTTGAGAAATTAACTAGCTTCAAGCGTTATCATAAGCCTTAGTAGTTACGTAAAATATAAAAATAACATGTCGAGTGTTGCATTTTAAGCAGTTTGTTGGAACTATGAAACGTCAGTAAGTGCTGTTGTTGAAGAGGGACAATTCTTAATTAGCTTGCACTTTGTTGTTAGGTTCCATAATTAGTTATCATTCACGCGTTCAATATATTGTACATGTTCCATAATTAGTTATCATCCGTTAATCTAGACATCTTAACACACCAACCCTTCCTTTTGCCCTTTTAGGAATATACAGTTTGTTATCTTTCATCATTAATTTGACCAAAAAACATAACCAGTTTAGCTCGTTAATCGTTATACTTAGTAGTTACAGTTATATACTACGGGGACATGAAATGGCAAAGGTTAAAAGAGACAATGCTTATCTTTCACCATCCTTATTTTTATGAACCATATATTTAGAATAGGGGTTGACGGCATTAATTAATGAATATCTTTATATTAAGGAATATAAAAAGTTTAAAAGACTATAAATATTCTTTAGAAATTAACACAAACAATGGGTTTTGATGTGTAATATTTGCTTTCAAGGTTTTGATCATTATCTATTTTTGCCCTAAAAGATTTATATTATTGTTTTAAGGTATATTATTAATAAGCTTTTGCACCAACGTGGGTATGAGTGTAAATAGACTAGGCTTTGGCTTAAATAAGTTAGGTCCGTGTTTGACATGACCTGTCAGCCTATGTAGGCTCCAAATTACAAGTTTGATTTTACCTATATTTAAAAAATAGAAGTCTTGGTCTAGATCTGTTAGCCTTTTTAAGCCTATTAAACATTCAACAATTAAAAAAGAACTAAAATAATATTATTTTATTTTTCAAAATTATTAAAATAATAATTTATTTATTTTATTTAAAATAAATAATGTGATATATATAGGTCGGCCTATAGGCCCGATATGTATAAAAAAGCCTACTACCTGTTTTCTAAATAGATTTTTTTAAAAGCATAGGCTTGTTCTCTTTGACTATTTATAATAGGTCAATTCTGGCCTAATATAGACTAGGCCGTAGGAAAAGGATATTTAAACCCATTTATAGCCTATATAGGCTATATATTAATACCCGTTTACACTCTAATACGTGGGTTAAATATTTGTCTCAAACATGTGTTTATCTCATTTTCCACCAATCAACTAGAGATTGCCATCTTAAATTTCATAAATGTATATATTTTCTACTTTAGTATTATAATGTAGGGTTCATTTTTTCTACACTCAATGTAGATAATTTATCTACAGTGAGCCTAAAATGACGTCGTTTTGAGGGAAAAATCAAGATTTTTTTGTAATTATAATTTATTTCAGGGTTATAATAGTCTTTTTCATTTAATTTTTTTCTTAAACTTAAAACGACGTCGCTTTATGTATATAGGAAATTTTTTTACATTCACTTTAGAAACATTAAAGCATAGAAAGTGCTCTGTTTGAAGTTTTTTAATTAGTAATTAATTTCCTTTTTATTTTTGGTTTTCCTCACGTTTTCAAATAAAACTATTTTAAGGGCAGAGAAATTAATAAGAACAGAGATTTCGTTAACAACCTTCTATTTTGAGAGTGAAATGCATTTCTAAAGGCTGCATCGTGACTGCGTGGTTCATGTCCTACGTTAAACTTTATTTTCGTTTTTGTTTTTAAAATAAGGTTGAAGATCTTGCGCTACCGCAATACAGTTCCCTTGCATTAATATCAAATTACGTACACTAGTATCAATAATTGGTTTGTTAATTGCTTTTAAGAAAAGAAATTTAAAAAGACTACTAAAGAATTAGTTTGATAGTATTTCAAAAATTAATTTTGAAATTATACTAAAGATAATTATGTAATTTTGTCTGATATTTATGAATAATTTTTTTTCTTTTTTCATGTTTATTATAGATCTTCATGTCTCCTAACTTGAAAATTTTGTCCAACAATATATTTTTTATTATAAAATTGACTTAACAGACTCTATAATAAAAATAATGGTCATCACCTCTCTTCCATGTATCACAGGTCATATATCATTTAAAATGTATATACATATATATTATCAAATTGACTTAACCGACTGGGGGTTTTACTATATTATCGATTTTAATTTATTATTAGTCTATCATATGAATTATTAAAGGTAGATGAAGTCAACAACCGAGATTGAATAATGTGAAACAATTACGATATATAGTCTATAACCATATATTAAAAAGTGACAAAATATTCACATTCACTAATTAATTATATTAATTTTTTCTTCATTTTTAGCATTTAGTCCAAATTAATTAAAAACTCTCATTTTTTCTTTTTTCTGTTTTAATAACTCACATTCACTAGTGTTAGGGGTTCAATTCTCTCTCTCTTACAAGCAATGATTACTTTAAACACTGTTACCATTATTAATTTGAGATTTTTTTTTTCAATGAATAATTAGTCGAGTATATAATGACATTCATACTGAACCAACTTACTGTACATATATGATAATAACAATGCACTCCTTATAAGTAATAAAAGACTCGTTAAAATTTAACAAAACTATTTTCCTTCCTAACTGTACATGTTCTTTTTCAAAATTCAAAGGATATATAATATCAAACCTAGCTCTACCTTCAAATAGGAAGTTAGTGAAATCTTTAAACAAAGCTAACACAAGTGTATGTAAGAGAGATAGAGATAGCGATTGCAATGCAAATCCCAACATATATTTGATATAACAAAAATGGAGCAATTGATCCAACCTAAACTCCATGATCTCATCTCATCTCATGATTGTCATTAGGCCATGCAACCTCATTCATTGAACCATATATATATATAGGGAGAAGCTAGCTGAAAAATCAAGCCCTTAATATGAATTTAAAGACTTAATTTATAATAGCTTAAGAAGAATAGAAAACCTCTTCATTATTATGATCCCTTAATTCCTTAACCTCTAGAATTTTTTCTATAACTTCTTTCAAATCCCATCTCTTATCTATATCAAGTTCACAAGAAGCCAAAGCAATCTTCAAAAGCTTAACCATCTCTCCCTCATTGTTTTTGGTAACCTCCATGTCTTTATCAAACACCTCAGAAGTCCACTCTTCAGGGACAACAGAGTCAACCCAATTTGCCATACTCAACTCACTTCCTTTACCTTGTTGTAGAAAGTTAGTTGGTAACTTTCCTGTAAGAATCTCCAAAATGAGTATCCCAAGACTCCAAACATCTGTTTTCTTTGTTATGCGGCCATGTTGCAAATACTCTGGGGACTTGTAACTCACCATGATTTCAGGAGCAAGATCCTGATTTATAACTGGTACTAAACCATAATCTGTGAGTATTGGTTCCAAAGACTCACTTAGAAGAACGTTGGAGGATTTGATATGTCCATGTGGTGCTATTAGGCATGGCAACTCCTTGTACAGATATTCAATACCTTTTGCTATTCCTTTCACAATCTTCAACCTCGTTGGCCAATCAAGGCTTGGTTGCCCCACAGCTTGGTATCCTGAACCAACAAATTATATATATAAGCATCTACACACACACATGAATCATGGTATCTTTCACTATATGTAACTTTCTGCATATATAAAATGTGGAAGGTTATATTTACAAATTTTTTGTTTATAAACTCTTACAAAACTACACTATGTTCTCCCACGAGAACACTAGGTTATACTATGTTCTCCTGGGAGTACATAATGTAATTTGACATCTCAATTAGATCCATGTATCTAGGTCATCTTTAATTTGTCCATTATATAAATGATGAGCGCAGAAGACACAACTCAAGTAATGATGAGGTAGGATATTCATGTTACTCTTTTTTTTTCTATTACCAATTCACTATCACTCTAATCATTGTTGGATCAAACTTTTCAGCAATTTTTCTCTCTCTTCAGCCCACTTGTTGTTGAAAAGTTTGATCCAACGGTAATTAAAATAATAGTGGATTAGTAGTAGAAAAAATGGTAGTATGAATATCCTACCTCAGTAATTAAACTGTTGTTCTGTAATTTAATGTAATAATTTTCCTAAAACAATATGCACTCTAATAAACAATTTCATCTAAAAGTTCAAGCTATTAAGTAAGAATTACTTTGTGGTTTTGTATATTATTTCTCTAATACAACCCTTCACCTAAAAGTTCAAGCTTATAACTAAGGGGAATGATCTATTTACAAACTTTTTTTTTAAATTTTTCAGACATAGTGTAGTTTGTAAACAAAAAAATTTATAAATATAACCTTCTCCTATAACTAATATCTACATTAATGATTTTATGTTAGACTTTCTCTATCATAAGTATTGATAATAATGAATAGAGAAGAGTTATATTGATAAAAATAAATTTAGAAACTACATTGTGTCTTATCGGTAAAATTTTACTTAATAGTGTCTTACTAGTAAGATATGGTGTAATTTGTAAACAAAAAATTTGTAAATATAAGATTCCAGTGATAAATATATGTATATATATATTCGTACCATGAAGGCGAACAGCCAAGCTGCCATTCCGAACATAGTCGGTGACCAAGAGCTTCTCCTCCTTTCTGTAATAGTAAGCAACGAGAGGAAGCAGATTAGGATGATTCAACCTTCCTAACCTTCTCATGTGTTCCTGAAACTCTTCCCTCCCTACATTGTTCATTTGTTTGAATCTCTTCACCACCATCGTTGGTCCATTTAACAAACCAGCCTTGTATGAAGAACTGTAACAACCACTACCCAATATCTCAGCAGATGCTCTCAGCAGTTCTTGCAAATCAAATTGATCTCTGTCATCCCTCACGAAGGACAACTTCATGCTGTTGTTTGAACCTTGGGACCTTGAAGACCTTGCAGACCTATGGCTTCCTTCATCTGTTGGTTCCATTGCTCCTACTTTCTTTTCAAGGCTGGATGGTGAGTTTTCCCTAGTCACTGTTGGTGCTTGTTTTCTTCTTCTACGGAGGACTAATAATATCAATGCTCCAATTATCACAATCAGTGCCACACTAACAAGAACAGCAACCACAACGACGCTGACTGTTGATTTCTTCTTATTAGATGATGAGCATGCACCTAACGGGGCTCCGCATAGCTTTTCATTACCTGCTCATGCATGCATGCATTTGGGTTATACATTAACTAGTTTTTATTCTCATTTGACTTTGCCAATATATATATCGGTTTTATATTTCTCATTTAATATGAGAATTCAAACTTTCCTACACACCCTTGATTGTGCTGACATGGGTCCTACATCTAATTTTTTCTAACACATGGGTCCCACATGCTTTTTATCTCTATAACATGAGATTTCAATTCTCATTTAACATAAGAAATATAAAACCCTATATATATATATGTAAAAGTATTTATAACAGGATTTTTTTTTATGCCACACTTACATAAAGTGAATGGATCCCATTATAAAGAAAAAAGAGAAAAAAAATTTGTGGGTTCCATTCACTTTTATATGAATGTGATGGAAAGAAATTTTTTGCATCAATATATATATAATATATATATATATATATATATATATATATATATATATATATATATATATATATATCATGTGACAGAGGCAAAAGAAAAACTCTCCAGTGCCAAACGATCCATCGAGTGGGATCCACCCACTTATAAATGTTGTATTATTTTTAAAGAAAAAAAGCAATACAAAAAAATCTGGCATACATGTGGCGCCATTATATATATATATATATGAGCCTGTTTGGACATAAGAGTATATTTTTCCATATATATATGCTGGTTTTTTTAAGAAAAAAAACACTTCTCGAAACGTCATTTCTTGCGTGCTTTTACAAAAAGCAGAAGTCATAAAAAAGTGTACTTTTTTTAGTAAAAATTTTAGCTTATTAAAAGCAGAAGTCAAAAGCCAAATATTTTTTTCAAAAATCAAATATTTTTTTAAAATTCTAAATAGCTTAACTTTTATAAAAAGTACAAAATTCTAATTTTTTTTTAAAAGTCAAAAACGATATATAGGTTCATATCCTGTTAGATCTTGAAAAAAACAACTATGTATTATGAGTAATAAATAGTTATTTTTTTATTGCAGAAATTCATGTAACATGATTGTTATATTTTTGCCGTAGCAATTATGCAACTATAATACGTATTAATCAAAGAACAAGTCAACTAGATATTAAAGAATTGATATTAATAAGATGTGTTAATTACCTGAAAAAGATGAAGCGAGCATCGTGCTAAGGCTGGCTGGTATTTCTCCCTCTAATTGATTATTAGCTACGTTAAATGATTTCAATATTTGCTGAAAACTGGGAATGGTGCCACTGAATTTGTTGCCATCCAACCTCAAGTCCATAAGCCTAGGCAAGGATGTTAAAGAAGTTGGAATAGCACCTGTGAAGAGATTATTTGACAAATGAATTTTCTTCAACCATTGCATACCCTCAAAAGCTTGAGCAGGAACCTCCCCTGAAAACTTGTTATTTGAAAGGTAAATGTTCTTCAAACCAACTAGCTTGTGTAGCTCTGGCCATGTGATATCAAAATCATTGTTAATGAAGCTTAAGGTTCTGAGATATGGTAACTCCATAAGGGATTCAACATCAATGATTCCCTTGAGTCCCATATTCTCAAGCCTCAAACCCCATGTATGTCCTTTATAGCACAAAATGCCATACCAATTGGCATCATCACCTGAACATGGAGGGATTGATGATGTATTATTCCATGATGATAATGCATTGTTGTTTTGGAGGGACTCCTTAAATTTGAGGAGTGATTCTGTTTCTGAAGCACCATTAGCATAAGAGGGAATAACATATAAAAATAAAAAAAAGAGGATGAATATGAATGGGCACCAAGTGATGATGATATTATTGAGTGCCATTAGTGAAAAAGGGTAGGCACACGCACAAGGGAAGGTTGTGGCGTGCGCTTATTCCCTTGAGAAAGTGCCTGCTTTTTGCTATGGAGATGCTACTTTGAAGGGTGGAGAAACTTTAGATGGCATTGAAAGGAGAAGCGAGAGAGAAGAGAGAGAAAGAAAAGAGAGCTAAGAATAGGATATAGAGAGAGTGAGGTTGACGAAGTCCTTTTTATTTATTTCTAGTTTGCATGAGAATGTTTATATATATGTGTGTGTCTTCATTGTCAGAAATACACGGCCAGCCTTTGAATATCACACTACAGCTGCTTTCTCCTTCTCATTGCTTATAAAATATATATATACAAGAAAATTAATCTGAATCTATGGCATGTTATGTCTTATAAACAGAGATGTCAGGCTAATGGACTGGTATGTTGATTTTGGATCTAGTGCCTTCTCTAAAATATCTATAGAAGAAATATCCTTGAGTCAAGCAAATTGATGTGCATATGCGCATACTGACAACATAACAGTAAGAGAGATCTTTAGGGTTTACCTCTTATTTATAAGGGTTACATGTGGGTAATGTGATATGGGTCTTTAGTGCTTCTGATGAGGACCCTGGCCTGTCTGCTACGCTGTCATATTATGATTAGTATTTTTGATGGATTATATATATCCGTAATTATCCTTGATTAGAATATTAGATTGCCCTTTATTTACCCTGACATTCAATGAACCTTTTATATGTATCCATGACAGCATCAAAACAAAAATTTCATCATTTTTAAGTCTCATTGGTCCTACTAGTGAGCGAGACCAAGCTACACATGTCACAACAATAACTCTCACTTGACCCACCGAGACAAGTATCTATCATTGGCGTTCCAGCTATACTCAGTAAATTTTATCACCCAACAAAATCATGGCTGTTATTCCTAATTAAATTAACCTTGTCTCCTATATATTCTTGTCTTTTATTCAACATAAATTACATTAAATTAACATTATTATTTTATCATTAAATTTAACTTTAAATTAATTGAGTCAAATGATAATTAGACACGTAAATAATTATTATTTCTCTCATTATCTTATGAAACCGTAAATTTAAAAATGTTAAATATATTCTTAATAATAATAATTTCATTATTGATTTTTTTCTTTCATTATATGAAAATTGCAATTAATTAAAAATGTAATTATGCTCTCATAATGATGCTGAGCAAAATCTTCTGAAAAACATTAAAAAAAATATTACGAAATAAAATTACATTACGTTTTAAACGTTATATATTACGAAATAATAATACCGCTTTAATGTTGCATTAAAGCTTTCTCATACATATTAAGGTAAGAGAAAGATTGATGCGGAATACTAATTTGTTGTTTCTGCCAAATGAAAAAGTCAGCTACCATTTGACTTTAATTGTTTCAATCTTCCAATCCTTGAAAAGCACTAAATTAACTTGCATTTAAAGTCAGAAGCTAAAAATATGTTAGGCCAATGTTTTCCTATTTTCTAGTTACTTGGGATAACAAATATACCTGAGACCTTTACATGCAGCCCTCGTATATGTCCAGATAAAATAAGAGTCATGATTTTCGAATCCGCAAAACAATAGTCATTTTCCTCTGGGGCGTTTTATTAGTTTACCCAACTTACAATAAACATCATAACCATAGTTATCAAATGCGGATTGCGACATCTCCCGGCCAATCCCGAAAAGCGTTATAGCATTATAGTGGATTGCGGCTGCGGAAATAGCGGAATAGATATATGACAGAAATAATGACAAAAATAAACATTTTTTAAAGGAAGAGATAGCAGAAGTGACAGAGACAGACGCAGATAGACTAAAAAACCCTTAAATTTTATCTATTACACATTTAAATTTAGAACAAAATTGATATTTTGTCTTATGACAGCAATATGGCCGCAAATGTAATCGCAGTGGCCGCTATTGTGTTCCGATGTGGTGCGATGCGGTTTCTTGCGGCGAGACACTGCAATACCCATATGGCGCGACTCGTGGCGCTATTGCTGCGCAATTAACTACTATGATCATAACTTGATTTACTTCATGTATTAACACAGTTGCAAGTAATATAAGGTAAGTAGCTCTAACTTAAACCATCCTAAAATCCAAAGTTCAAAATACTCCTACTACTTTTCAGCGTCTTGGCACAGAAAACATATCAAAGTGATGGCTTTTCTATGCAGAGCAAAATACCCTGTTGTAATTACAACTTGCGATCATGACAATAATTGCATTCTGCAGTGGATATGTGATTTATTTTAAGACAGTACATTAATCTCAGATATTCCTAGTACAGAGAATAGAATACATGAATTGATGTGCCCCTTTCCTATGAATTTAAAACATCTAAATGTTAAGGCGTTATTGATCAGCATAAGGAAGCACATCTTCAAACAATACAATGTTGCCTTTCTGAACTATAAGGCTAGTCAAGAAGGTATACTGAGGATTACTTACGACAAAGTACTCCTGGAGAAGGTCATGCTTGATCATCAATTCCATCACTGACCTTGACGAACTGCAGCAGAGAGTGGTTGAACAGCTGCCAGAGGATTTACTTGATACGAAAATGCAAGACGCCACAAATCGACCAAAGCCCTCTTCATGGCGATTGCTTGTCTTCTTACAATCCTAAACCATGAACAATGTCATTCAGAACTACATAACACTCTGAAGCAAGTAGAGTAAATTCCGCAGAACTTGCTTTTACTCTTACAAATCCATTCAACAAAATTGGGTTACAGTAAAGATAGCACAGTAGGAAATTTATTAATTTATTATACAGTATAACAGACCCACTTGGTGACTCAACCCCAAGCTTACTCAAAAATCCATATGAATAAATAAAATCTGCTCGCTTCTTCACCATGAGACACAGCAGAAAGTGATACGGATTTTGATCATGACGACGACAACAGATTTCTTAAGAACTTCAATCCAATTTATGGGAAAATCTCATACTCAGTGGGTAGAATAAGAAATTACAACAGTTATTAAAATAACAATCAAAATCAAAGTTGAATATATGTTCAAAAGTAAAATAAATCACATGAAGAGCCAACCTAGAATTGCAATAAGAAGACTTGAACTCAATGAAATGAAAACCTTTTACACCAAAGCCAGTGCCAAATAGGTCAACCCAATTGGAATGGCATGACTCTTGAAAAAAGGTTTACATATCCTACAAATTCTGTAACTTAGGGTCTGCATGACAACATTCCCATTAACGTTTTTTTATTTGTTTTTAGTCCGGGAAACAGAAATGGTTAGAAATAGCATTTGATAAATCTTTTTTTTTTTTTTTTTAGTTCTAGAGAAGGAACCGGTTGATTGGAAACACAAATTAACAGAATTAAGAAAAAAAAATTTGTTCCTTGAGACTATTTTTTAATACAGACATCTTAAAATATGTTATCAGCATTAATTACACACTATTTATTAAATACACACTCTCTCTCTAGGTATAAAAATAAGTTGATATATATTTTTGCCTAGAAACTCTTCCTAAGCTCAGAAATAAAAAAGAAAAATTATTTTTTTCCAGAAGCAGTGTTAAAAAACAGAATAGTTGTCATGCATACCCTTATAACACTAGGAATCATAAGCGTGCGTCACAATAACAACTGATAACCTGCCCATGCAGAATCTGGCGGTCCATCAGTCCTACGTATATTCTAAAACACACCACTTCAAGCTAAACTCCACGATAATATTCCCTCATTCTCCATACAAATTATGCATCTGTCTATCAAGTTATTAGTATAAATTAAATAAGGATAACTTCAATAAAAGATAGTCCACTAGCCCTTTACACCTGTTAAAATTAAATATATTCATAGCTTTTCATAAAGCTCACCAACCCCCACCCAAAAAAGAACAACGACAACCAAAAACGGTTGGAAAAAAGATCAATTTAAACTAAACCTACTTTTGATATGCAACGGTGATCATGTTCTTTAAGGTGAGAGGATACGGACATGGAATACTTGACGCATAATGGAAATATTCTAGTATATATTACTAGGGAGACATGAATTTAAGTGAGTACCTTTTAAAAGTATCTTGCTTCTTTCTGTACACATAATAGATGAACAAGATCAAACAACCAAGCATAATCTTCCCACTAGATATGACAAACTTGGCAGTGCCAAACTTCAAATTGATAGAACGGAAGCACCAGAAACACGTTTCTATTCGTTCAGACAGTTTTGGAACAGCTTCTTTGGATCTATACTTTTGATTGTCCCTATGTTTTCCTTTCAAGGCTTTAGCTGATCCTTCACACGCATTTAATTCTTTCAAAGAATAAGCTTCATTGTTATTGGTAGGTGACTGCGGAAAGGTAGTTTGAGACAAAATAGTATTTTTAAGAGAACGCATAGACTGTAACCTCCTCAGAATTCCCTACAAATTCAGTGGCATACAAAAAGTTAATTAACGAATGGGAAAATCAAACCTAAGGACAAACAGGCCAATATTTACAAAAAAGAGGCATTTCTTATTCAGTTACGGACCAGATAGTGAGCTGATTATGATGTAGAGACTAGAGAGTGAGTTATTATGTTGCGGAAAATGGTCATCATACTTTCAGTGATTAATCTGCCAGGGACCAAGTTATACAAGTGAAATAACCACTCTACACAACAAAATAATCACACTACGGGTTTTTTCTTTTTCTTTTTTAAGTTCACTCTTGTATAGGCCATATGTTTCCTTAGCTGTTAGAAACTCGAAATAAATTCCTCCTTTTATGCATAGTAATTAAACCTACATATTTACCATTATGATAAATTATATTTAACACAAATAATAAGCAATTTATCATAAAATGTGTACAATCCAAGAAATGACAGCTAACATCAAAATAGTGCCATCTTAGACTAATAAACGGACATACGGATAAAAACTCACAGCTGATTCCCTTTGAGCAAGATGGATAATTAAATTACAGAGAATGCAGTCTACCATTTTATTTTACTGAAAACAGTAGTTAAAAGAAAAAGAAAAACATGCATGAATATAGAAGAGATATTGCTTACAGAAGATGACCATGCACAACTTTCACTAAGTAAAAGACTATATAGAAAAAAAGAATGATAGGGTCAGAATCCATGAGCTTACCCAGAGTAACTCCATTATCATGCTTTAAGTTTTAAACTTTACATGCCCAAAAAAAATTCTTTTAATAATCAACTCAATGAAATTTACTTTCATGATCACATCCATAAAGAACAACAACAAATAACAAAGAGAAAATTAAAACAAAAAACTTAATACCAGTTGTTGAACCACTCCCCATCAAACCCTGACTAGCAATGGTGGGTGAGGGCAATCCTTGTACATAGTCTTAGCTTTGCTTATTTGCAAAGAGGTTGTTTCCCGGATTCGAACCAGTAACCTTTCAGTCACAAAGGAGCAATTTTATCACTGCTCTAAGCTCACTCTTTTAATACCAATTGTTGAAATTGGTATAAAATCACATGTATGTAGGGATCATTTTCAAGGATGTGCATAATGACAATTTACAACTTAATGCTCAGTTGCCACTCAACCACGTCATCCAGTTCAGTTAAATGAGTCATACACAGAAAACCCAGTTGATGCACTGTTCAAACAGTGCATGTCAGCTGGCAAATTGTGAATTTCCAATCAGCCAAAACCGCACTATAACTCTGTTTCCCATTAGCAGTTCAAATGCCAAATTGCAAAAGCTTTAATCTAGATTTATATAATTACGTAAAATCTTAATCTGTAGAGAACACCCTTACCTGTCGGTTTTCCTCAGGCAATGAAGCATTCTCAACCCAGGAAATTGCAAGATCTACATCTTTTAGAACTGTAGCAAGAAGTGTTACGGCATAGACCTCAACAACTTCCAAATACATATCAATTCCAAGAACAAAGTGCCTTTCATATCCACTTTCATGCTCTACATTTGCTTCTGCAATGACCGCACCATATTGTGCATCCCCAAGAGTCCATCCGTTCAGAAACTCCTCAAGAAATTCTTGAACGCCAAAAACAGAACCTTCTGCTATTTGAAAACAGGCTCTGAACCAAAAGAGAAGCATGAACATAACTCTCCTCATCTATTGTCACTTTCCAATACCATGTTTGCAGACACAATTATATGGATAATATTAAAAGAGTATGACCCTTGTCAGACACTATAACTGTAAAGAACCAATTCAACCCAAAAGCTTAAGCTTGTGGATGAAGACTTTTTAATGGTTTTTATATATCTCAACACGCCCCCTCACACGAGAGCCCACTAGGCTTGAAGGGTGGACAATGCACAGCCCACCTACCTGTGCGAACAAAGAAATTCCACTTGAAAGAAAGTGGGGGCGGTGAGGATCGAACCCGGAACACGAGGCTCTGATACCATGAAAAGAACCAACTCAACCCAAAAGCTTAAGCTTGTGGGTGAGGGCTTTTTAATAGTTTTTATATATCTCAACAATAGCAAAGCCCAGACTCATACAGGCAAGCACAAAATGCAGAACCCTGAATAAACTATCTAAGGTGAGTATCAAGATTCAAGAATAGAATAACACATGACATAATGGTCTCCAAACTTTGTTAAATTGTTATTAATTGGAAGAAATCAAGATTAACAGATGCAATAAGAGTGAAGCTAAGCATAGCAATAGCATACCCAGTAAGAAGAACTCTGGAGGGAATAGCTTTTACTGAAATGAAATGAGGTCTGAGTTGATTAAGCATTTCTGGTGTCCTGCATAAGACCACCCACAAATTCGTGATTATTATAATTCAATTTTTAAATTTAATTTTTAATAAAAAAAAGAAAGATACCTGCCAAGTTCCTTGAATGCCTGAACGAACACCATAGCAGTTGATTCCAACATATCTTGAGTAGCATCATTATAATCATAACGCAAACACTTCAAAATAGAGGAAGCTAATGATGCTGCTTCTTCGTACATGGAGCAAACAAGGTAGCTGCAATGCCCAACAAAACATTATAAGCAATAACAATAGCAATAGGTACCCTAATAAAAAAACAAGTCAGAGAGAGATGATTGTGCTTTTTGAAATTAGAGATAATAAGTATCGAATTCCAATTACAAACATCACCTCTCTGAAACCTCAATTTGTTTCCATAAATCAGCGTCCGAGTCCCTCATAATTTCCATCGTCTCCGTTCACAGCTTCACAGATAACAACTAGCGTCTGAACCGGAAAAAAAAAAGGACACGAAAATCAACATCTATAACAATTAATAAATACAAATTCAATATTTTCACCAAAAAAATACATCTTTCATTACCAAATTAACAATCTCATTCATATTATCAAGTTTTGGTAAGAAGTACTATAATATACCTCTCTCTGAAGTTCAGAAAGTACTAAAATATGAAAATATCCTTAATAAATAAAATTTGTATTAATTATTGAGAGAACAATTGAACATATATTTGTAACTTTTACATAATAATTAGATTTAAATAACTTGATAATTCATATAAATCCAATTTATTTTTAATACTTTATAAATAAAACAAAATAGATAAAATAGGTTTTATTATTAACAAAAATATAATATAAAATCATAAATAAATAAAAATTTCAATTATAAAGTACTAATTTTACACGTGTTTATACTCTACAGAATAATATATATTTATGACAATAATATTTCTCATATTGTAGGCAAACAACATGAGATATTTATAACATTTTTCACGATTAAATTATTTTAAATATAAATTTTACAAGTTTTACTATCTTAACTACCACATGACAAATTGACAATACATTCTCACATCATTTTGCATCTACACTCTTTTATATGCATTATATTATTTAATTAACTTTTTGGGACAATATATTATATTAAAAATATAAAAAAGAAAAAAATTCAAAAATCCCCCTTAAATTTATGGGTTTGCTTGTTATGCGGTGTCTGCAGAGAAATTATCTGTAGTAAGTTCAATATGACATCATTTTGATATGGAAATTATGGTATTTTTGTAATTTTAATTTATTTCAGGGTTATAATAGTCTTTATATTTATAATTTTTTAAGATTTTAATATCAAAATGATATTATTTTGGAAATAAATGTAAATAACTTATTTGCATTAGGAGAAACATTTTTTCCCTTCCTCTGTAATTTTTTCATCCAAGTCTATATTTGACACTATTAAAACTTAGTTCTATTTTACTCTCAATTTGCCTCTAAATTGCATTGTCATAAAAAATTAACTAAATTCTGCACTTTCACTTGTTCAACTCCAAAGTTTCAAGGCATTTTTCGATTCTTCTTTTCACATGAAAATTTAAAAACTTAGTTGATAAATATCTTAGTTTTGCTAATCACTTCATAAAGATTTTGAATTTAATTGTTAATCTTAAAAGGAATCCTCTTTCAATATAATATTTCATTTACAGAGTATTTGTAAATTAAAACACAATACTTGGATGTGATGCAATAGATAGTAAATTGAATTAAAAGTTGGATAGTTAGTATTTATGGAGCTTACCGTAAAGATGATGGACAATGAGTTCTGCACTTTTGGTCAAAGTTTAAACAAATGGTATGAATAAATGGTATGTACCTGCTTAGTATATAAGATATGCTCCGACACAAGTGTAAAAGTTATAACCATGATGACAAATCTTGTGAATATTGAGATAAGTTATGAGATGAGATCAGATAAGAATATCTTAATCTTTAACTTGTTAGCTATGGTCACATATAAATGAAGTGCGTTAAGAGATTGCAAGTGAGTTAATGATGAATGCAATGCCTACTAAGTGATTATTTATATTGGAGGGAGTTAAAGAGAAAACTGGAGAGTAAAGTGCCTCGTGTGGTCGGAAGAGAGACGGGAAACCATGTGGTTCATAACAGAAATAATGACTCAAAAATTGAAGATATAAATATTAGAATAAATGTGAGGATAGACTCTACATATATTATTTTGATTATATTTTCATATTTTTTTATAGTATCATAAAAAATCTTTTAAGATTAATTTTGCTATTTTTTTAGGAAGGTTATATTTGTCGCCATTAAATTTTAATTGCTAATTTTTGTCAATCTGACAGTTATAATTTATTGATAATTAATAATTAATTAATAAATATTATCTAATAAATTTTAATCATCAAATTAATAAAACCAACTATTAAAATTTGATGAAAAAAATAATAAATGGTAAGCCTTCATTTTATTTTATTTTTAATCTTTCATAACTTATTTACTTATAAAATAAGTCAACAATTAACACAGCAAGGGAAAATAAAGAGGGAGTTAGAAACATTACGTTTTGGTGTTCAATCAAAAAGCTGAGTTAAAACCCTAACGCCTTAAACCCTGAGTGTGGAGAGGCATAGGGTTTGGTTGGAGAGAGAGTGTAAATAATCGGTGAGAGAATAGAAGCGGAGAAGAGGATGGGAATTTTTGAACCTTACAGAGCAATAGGATGCATCACAAGCAGCGTACCCTTCTCTGTTCAGAGACTTGGCACTGAAACTTTCCTCACTGTTAGCGTTGGAAAGGCTTTTCAGATTTTTAACGTAATTTCTGAACCAAACCACACGCTCAGCTCACACACCTTCTTTTCTGTTTCCTTTTCATTTTTATGTTTTATTTAAATCTTTGAATATATGATACACTATTGTTATTATTATTATTTTTTGTATTGACCTAACCTTCAATCAATTTCGCCGTTGATTTGGAATTTGCTCTTTGCAGTGTGCAAAGCTCAATTTGGTTCTCGTTGGTAAGACTGATTTTTTCTTGTTCTTTTTTTATTTTTATTTTTTTTTTTCGATTTTTGGTTTCTATTAAAATTTGCACTTTTCCATGAAGGTCCTCAACTGCCAAAGAAAATCGGCGCTCTTGCTTCTTATCGCGAATACACTTTTGCTGCCTATGGGAATAACATTAGCACGTTTTGATATTAAATAATATTTTTAATTTATGTAGTGTATATTATATTTAATATTCAGTAATTTAACAAAAAAATGTTTTAATCAAGCGTGATATTTGAATATTTATATTAAATTCATCAGGTACTCAACATAGTGTTGTGGCCTGTGGGTGTTTTGTTCTTTTGGAGCATTTCATGAATTTTATCATTTGTTACTTTTTCAGGTTGCAACTTGGAGCAGCCATGATGCTAAGGTTAAATTGCTACTGTTGTTTGGAGAACATATCGTCAGTGTTGATGTTCATGGCAACATGTTCTTGTGGGCATTTAAGGAAATTGATCAGAACCTTGTCCATGTTGGGCACATAATGTTTGATGAGAAATTTAGCCCCAGCTGTTTAATGCATCCGGATACTTACCTAAATAAGGTAAACATGTCTTTCTCCGTCGTAGAAATTGTATTGGTTAGACGTAAGACCGCCCCTTATGATTGAGAAGCATGTAACCAGGTTCTTATTGGGAGCGAGCAAGGTCCTATGCAGCTTTGGAACATTAGCACAAAGAAAAAAATATTTGAGTTTAAGGGATGGAATTCACCTATCTCTTGTTGTGTTTCGTCCCCTGCTCTAGATGTTGTTGCTGTTGGCTGTGCAGATGGAAGGATTCATGTCCACAACATTCGATATGATGAAGAGTTGGTTGCATTTACACATTCTACACGAGGTTCTGTGACTGCCTTATCTTTTAGCACTGGTAAGAGCACAAATCCTTTTAGTCTAAATTCATTAACGCATTGCACTTGCTGCTATTGTAGATATCATATTACTATGTGAGCAATTTGTTTTGTTTTTGTTTGGTCTTAAGCAACATTAAACTTAATCTTTTCTAGTCGTTTCTTTTATTTTTGGAAATGAAAAAGATTAATAACTTTTTAAGATTTTCATTGATTTATAATGAAGTAGTTAAGTAAATGTTCTTGCTGCTTGCTAACTTTCTGCAAAATTGAATGAGTTACACTACCTATTTAATTTATAATTGTCAATGCATGTGTTTTGAAGCCTCTGAGTCTAATGAACTGTGTTTCTGTTTTTCTATTTGAAGAATTGACAATTTTATGAATGTTCTCAAAATTCTTTTGACCCCCCTTAACATGCACTGCCTAAGAATCCAAAAGGTGATTGCTGTATGAATCAACTGAATTCTTTCCTCATGGAATATATTTCTTTAATGAGTGTCCTTGTGTTAACTTTTCACTGCGCAGGAAATGATTCCAATAAGAATATATTGTATTATATCACAAAATTAAGTTTAATTGCCTCTCTTTTTCGGGATTTTTAACGTAGTGGTTTGTGCTTATTTTTATTGGTTTATTTATTTTTCCTGTTTAGATGGGCAACCACTTCTAGCTTCTGGAGGTTCATCTGGTGTCATTAGTATATGGAATCTGGAAAAGAAAAGGCTCCAGTCAGTTGTAAGAGAGGCTCATGATAGTGTGATCACATCACTACATTTTTTTGCTAATGAGCCAGTGCTAATGAGTTCATCAGCAGATAACTCTATTAAAGTAAGATTTTTTTTGAAGAAGATATACACACATGCATGCCTGCATATATAAATTTTTTATTGAATTTCTTGACTGACCTTGTATCTAGGGGGAATATTAATTTCTGAGTGTATTTATGGATTGCTTTCTGTATGCTTAAAAAAGAAGAAGAAATGAAGTTGTTTGTTCTTTAAAGATGCTTGAATAGATTGTAAAACTTAAAAAGGTTTCTACGAATTTGCTTGAGTGAAAATGCACTCAGCATGCTGCTATTTTATATACATGAAGGAATTAATTACAATTTGTATTTACAAGAACAATGAATAACAAGAGACTCACTTCCTAGGACATGAATAATGTGCTGCATTGATTAAAATAACCATTTCCAGCAAGTACTGTTATCTACACTCCCCCTCAAATTGGGCTATATGTAGTCCTTTGTGCTTTACTGGTTGTAGTCACCATTGAAGCTCATGCTCATCTTTTTCCATTTTGATGGATTATCCATTTAATGGAGTAAAATGTTGCTTCTGATCAACTTTTTTGATCTACAAAAATAAGTTGCTTATCTTAGTTACTAAATTTTTTCAATTTTTATTTAGTCTGATTTTAATTGGTGTGAATTAGTCTTTCAAATTTTTGCTGACCTGCCTTTTTTTTCTCAGATGTGGATTTTTGACACAAGTGATGGTGACCCTCGCCTTTTGCGCTTTCGAAGTGGGCATAGTGCTCCTCCCCTTTGCATAAAGTAATAATTATTTTCCAGATGTTAATTTATTTAGGAAGTTTTTTTCTTTCTTTTTTTATTTATCAAATTTGTGGTGTATATGTCAATGTCTGTTAATACTAATTATTATAGAAACAACTTTTTCAACTGCATCATCTGCTGCTCCTTTTTTTCCATTTATCAACCTTTCGTTTGACGAAAGCTAGTTCTTTCTGTACTTTGGTGCATTTGGTCAGAAAGTAATGATTGGACTTTTAATTTTTTAGGGAAGTATCTATGTATCCTTAGTCATGCTTTCGAGCAAGGTTGTTTTCTTGGCATCTCTATGATGTTCAGCATAGGATTCTTCTGTAGAGTCCCCTTTGTTGATTTTTCACCAGAATATAGAGCTATTTTGTAGCTCTGTCTGAGGTTTTGCATTATTCCTTTTTATTGGTTGGCTTTCTGGTTAGTTTGGCGGAGGAGGATTCATTACACTCCCTCCTCCCCCTCCCCTCTTTGGTAATCGTTTATCCAGAATGATGTTAAATTATTTGGATTAAATTAGCTATTTAGCATGTTTTATTTTTTATTTTTTGTGTCGTGTCATCTTATTATGTAATGGTTTGTTAATCTTGCACTTTCAATTTGACATGTACCATCACTTAAGTCACACCTGCAAATGATATATATCGCAGGTTTTATGCCAATGGAAGACATATTCTTTCTGCAGGTCAGGATCGTGCCTTTCGCCTTTTCTCTGTAGTTCAGGTTGGTTATAATTCATTTATAGGATACGAGTTTCTTTAATGGGTTTTATAAGAGTTATGTTGTAGGAAAGATAATTGTGTAATGTTATAGAGATTCGTTTTGCGTGCCTTAATTTTTATTTATTTATTTTGTTTTGAAAAGTGTGGGCCCCACAAAATGTTGTGAGTGTAGGAAACTTTATTGTGTCATGTTAAAGGACAAAACGAAAACCCTTCTTTAATATAGGCAAATTTTGTTTTGTTCTAACCCCCCTTCCCAAATAAAAATAATCTCTATTCATTTGGATAAAATCAACTTCTTAACTTATTTTTTTTAGTTTAACTAACAGTCTGTTGGGAAAAATAATATACACACCATTCCCAATATGGGCACACTAATTTCTTTGACTAATAAGATCATCTTGGAAACTTACTCCATAAGAGCACTTGTCTGGAGTCCATTGCTACCTCTATATCTACAGTCAAGGCAACCCAAGCTAGTCCATTACTAATGCCTATAAAATAATAGTCATCTCTCTCTTGTATGTTTGTCTAGTTCTTTGGATGCAATAAGCCAATGACAATGTGCATTCAGATATATAAACTTTTATTTTTTGTAATTCTCCAGCCTTTTCTCCCTCCAAGCCGGTTGACATGCATATTTATTTTTCCCCTCTTTTATATTTTCTCTACTTTATGGCCTAATCTGTTGTGCATGTTCACTGTATACAATCATTTTGTACTAAATTGCTTTCCCCGCATTACCACATTAATGTATTTATTGAAATTTTAATAGGATCAGCAAAGTAGGGAGCTTTCTCAACGCCATGTTTCCAAACGTGCTAAGAAACTGAGAGTGAAGGTATGACCGTTGCTTTCATTCTGATTTTATTGTTGCTTAACTGAATTTGGAAGGTATGTGCGCGTGTGTAATTAATTTGAGATATATTAAGGAAATCGTTTCTAAAATATCAGTTAAGAAATTTTAAATCATTTTAAGATACAAGAAGATATTATGAGATATTTTCATATATTCCATTAATTTGAGTGCTTTATTTCATGGTACTCGTTTGCCATGTTCAATCTTGGATGTTGGCAAAAGGGAGTTTGTAATTAATTTGTTCATTCTTTGACGCCCTATCATAGATCGTCGATAAGTTTTTTAATAGTTACCGAATCAATCAGCCATGTCGCCAAGTGATACTGCCTACCTTGTGCTTAGGGTAGATGTTAACATGTAGGGAAAGGATTAAGAAGGGTATGGTACTCTGATTCTTTTTTTATTTTTAGTGAACAATTCATATTTTATTGAATATATCTGGAGGTGGTGATTTTCCCACTGTAACCTGACATCATTCATTCGATTATGATGCACTTAGTTATATTTATACTGTCTGTAATTACTAAATATTACTTCTTGTTTGACTAAACTCTAAAAGCAGTTTTACATGCTTAAATTCAAATTATCTACTTATATCTCATGTTGTGTATGTTTTGTACAGGAGGAAGAAATAAAATTGAAGCCTGTGATTGCATTTGATTGTGGTAAGTTCATCCTTTGGCATTCATTCATATTTGTGTTGGAGATCAAACTTAGACATGTAAGTATGTAACTTCATCTAACGACTTGAAGTTTATACGTTGAACTAGTTGTTTCTTTGACAAATTTATTAAAAGCATGGCTGATAAATGACGAGTGTATAGGCTTACTAACAAAGGAATGATGAATGATAATATTTGTGTGACCTTCTGGCTAGTTTGATTAAGATTTGTTAATTGGCCACAAAATTTTGGAATTAAAGCCGCTTGTTGTTTCCTTCTTTCTTTTTGGTAAAAGAATAAAATCATTAAGACATGAGAAAATTACTCTGAATTTGGAGGATAAGGGATACTCCATAACGAAAAAGATAGAAATGAACCAACAACAAAAAAAGAGAAAACATCAATAGAGCATTGCTGCCCAATCTCTGCATATATGTCCCCTTAAAAAAGGACCATGTGCTTTGACACCAAATAGAATCACATATTATTAACCCAAATCAGCTGTTGAGCCAAAGAAACCTCTTAAATACTCATGATTACACAAACAAATGTATGTAATTTTTTTATTATTGCACTTCTAGCATTCTATTCTTAAATAATTTAAAATATAGTGTACTTTCAGAAGTATCACATGTTCTTTTCTTGTGTAAACTTCAGCTGAAATTAGAGAACGTGATTGGTGCAATGTGGTTACTTGTCATATGGATACTGCCCAGGCATATGTGTGGAGACTTCAAAATTTTGTTCTTGGTGAGCATATTTTGAATCCATGCCCTGAAAACCCAACACCTGTTAAGGTTAGGAACTTCATTCACTGCTTTTAAAGAAGATATATGTGTAATTGGTCTGCTTATTTTAGTATCTTACTTGATTCTAAAAGTTTTGTTGCTTCAAGTTCCTTTTTATAATGAAAAAGATATTGAACGTGTGGCATAATAATGATACAAACATGTGGCTAGGGGTGTAAATGGGCTGGGCTGGGCTTTGGCCTTCCTGGCCTAAGCCTACGTAAAAAAATATTCAGCCTATCTGGCCCAGTGACCTACTAAAGGCTTTATTTATAGGCCACGCCTGGCCTATTTTTGAAAATTAGAGCGCCTGATATGGCCTACGGGCCTATGAGGCCTCTCTCGTGATATATTTTTAAAAAAATTTAAATTTTTTTTAACAATTTTTAAAATATTCGCTTGACATTATAAGTCATTAACGTGTTCATAAATTGCTGCATTTTTTTACACAAGATATAAATTTCACTAGTGAGCATTAAAAATTTTACAATAGTAAAATAAATATACTAAGCAAAATCCCATTCATGCATGCACTAGCACTTCTCTTTTTATATAATGTATATCAAAGGAATATTGGGGAAAATAAAAAAATACAATTATAGGTCAACCAAAGTGAAATAAAGTCTACAAGATAATATCATTTATTGAAATATATTTAAACCACCATCAAGACAAGGGTTAGTACTAATTGCCACCTAAAATAAATATATTATTTTATTTTTTTAAATTAAATAGGTCAGCCTATAAGGTTTTAGGTCAGGCTTGACAAAATTGGCCTACGGCTTATTTGTTAAAAAGGTGTTCTCATAAACCTAAGCCTACTCCACTTTTAAACGTAGGCTGGGCTAGGCAAAGCTCAACGTAGGCCGGCTGTAGGCCAGGCCGGGCTGGCCCATTTACAACCCTACATGTGGCATATCTCTCTTAGGATGTCATTATTTATAATTATTAATATTTTGAAGGACAATGGTGGATTCTAGTTGACAACTGCTTTCATATGGTAACAGGCTTGTGCCATCAGTGCTTGTGGCAATTTTGCCTTTTTAGGGACAGCAGGTGGTTGGATTGAAAGGTTTAACCTTCAATCTGGAATTCACAGGGGTGCTTACATTGACATGTCAGAATCAAGAGGTTGTGCTCATGATAGTGAAGTGGTTGGAGTTGCCTGTGACTCTACAAATACTCTCATGATAAGTGCAGGATATCAAGGAGATATAAAGGTTCATATTTCTTGTTTGAAGGCACTCTGTAATTGTAGGGAAATCATAATGACTTTGGTTTAATATGTTTTATTGCAGATTTGGGATTTCAAAGAACGATGTCTTACATCCAGAATGGAGATTGGTTGTTCTGTTGTTAAAATTGTTTACCATCGTTATAGTGGTAAACTGAATTTTTATTACTTTTCATGTTTCATCTATCCACATGTTTGTGTATTCCTAATTCCTTGTTTTGTTAAAAAATAAATGCATGAAGAGAAAAGAAGAAATTCCTACCTATATAATTCTTACTTTTGGGTCATGAAGTAATTGAAGAGTTTTAATGATTTTTAGGTCTCCTGGCTACAGTAGCGGATGATTTAACAATCAGATTGTTTGATGTCGTGGCTCTTAGACTTGTTCGTAAATTTGAAGGTCACACAGATCGTATAACAGATTTGTGCTTCAGTGAGGATGGGAAGTGGCTTCTGTCATCTAGTATGGATGGAAGTCTTAGAATTTGGGATGTGATCTTAGCAAGACAGATTGATGCCATACAAGTTGATGTGCCTATCACAGCATTATCCCTGTCTCCAAACATGGATATACTAGCAACAACCCATGTTGATCAAAATGGGGTATACCTGTGGTGAGTTTCCAAATTTATTTTTCTTGGTTCGTAGAACATAATTTTGTAGAAAATATTTTCCGTTTTTCCTAGTGTTTGCTGCATCTGATTTATATGGTTTTATAGTCTTAGTGTGTAAATAATCCTATCATGAACCAACTATCCCCAAAGCTTAAGCAGTTAGGTGAATGCACATGAATAATTTTATATCTAATACGTTCCCTTACACGAGCCATTTGAACTTGAAATGTGAACCTTGTGTTGAAATTTAACCTTTTTTATTAGAAGAATGGGATTGGCAAGATGAGGAAACTGATTTTCTCTTGTAGGATTGAACTTTAGACCACTCAGTCATAAAGACTTTGATAGCATTTCATGAACCAACTATTCCTAAAGCTTAAACTGTCGGGTAAAAGCACATGAATGATTTTTATATAACGAATCCTATAAGATGGGGAAACTGATTTTCTCTTGTAGGTGAAGGTCATTTTGTAGATTTAAGTCAGTAGAGATGTGTCATTATCTGAGGCAACATTCTCCATATAAAACATTTTAACTATCATGTTATTTCTTAGGAACAAAGGCTGGTTTTGTTAAATTGCTGAAAGGTATAAACAATCCTGAATGGGAAAAATTGTTACTTGTGATTAAAATGATACTAATGGAACAATGGTTCTATTGATTGCGAATGAAGTTTAGAATGCTAACAAGGAACCATTTTTAATAGTGAGAAATTTTATCAGGGTAAACCAATCAATGTTCTCTAGTACTTCAAATGTCGATTCATATGCAAGTGGAAAAGAGGTTGTGGGCGTCAAGTTGCCATCTATCTCTTCCACAGAACATTCTCAAGTTGAGCATGCTGAAGAGGTGGTAAATGCCTCTCAACCTAAAGTTGTTCCAGATTTTCCAACTCAAGATAAACAAATACCAGATCTAGTCATGCTTTCTTTGCTGCCTAAGAGCCAGTGGCAAAGCTTGATCAATTTAGACATCATAAAGGTCTTGACTTCTCAGCAGCATTCCTTCTATGCTTTGAACTTCTGTGTGAAACCTTATTTCGTTCATTTTCATTTCTGTTTTCTGTTATGCCCATAAATGACATCTAGTTTATCCTGCTTGTTGAATTACAAACTGTAATTTCCAGGTTCGCAATAAACCTATTGAGCCTCCAAAAAAACCTGAAAAGGCTCCATTCTTCTTGCCTTCAGTTCCATCCCTGTCGGGGGAAATATTGTTTGAACCTGGTAAGTTATCAGTAAAGGAGAAGGATGGAACAGGTGAAGAAAAACAAATGAACAAGACAAGACTAGATATGCAACCATCCCGTTTTCTGTATCTTCTTGAATCCTCAAAAGAGACAGACAATTGTAAGAACCCAACTATTTTATTCTATTTTGCACCTTGTAGGTTGATCCTAGTCAATTAATTAGAGTTAGTTCGTTCTTTGAAAATTTATTTTACAAGCACGTCTCTAAAATTTAACGTTCCAAATTGTAGATGCAGCATTCACTGATTATATCAAAGGATTATCTCCATCAGCTCTGGACATGGAACTTCGAATGTTTCAAATCATAGATGACGATGATCAACAAGAAGCTGAGAAGAGACCTGAGTTGTTATCAATTGAACAGTTTCTAGATTATTTTATTCATGAGCTCTCGTGCAGAAATAATTTTGAGTTTCTACAAGCTGTCATCAGGCTATTTTTGAAGGTTAGGGACTTCCCTTGGCCAGTTTGGCTGTTTATGGAGTAGTTCAAATGCATGTGATTTTTTTTATTTTTCTGGTTGTATGTTTACAATGTTTCTTTCTTCATCTTGCTAGATACATGGTGAGACAATTCGGCAGCAGTCACACTTACAAGAAAAGGCAAGGAAGCTTCTAGATATTCAGTGCATGGTATGGCAGAGGGTAGATAAATTGTTTCAAAGTACGAGGTGTGTGGTTGCCTTTCTTAGTAATTCCCAAATTTAGGTGTGACGAGCCCTTAACTCGCAAAATGCAAATCCTTGAGCGATGATAGCCTAGGCAAAAAATCAAAACCAAACATTGATTCAGTGACGTTAAAGTATTTGTTCTAGACTCCATTTCCTTGGATCGATAGGGTAATCAGGGCAGCAAATTGGTGGTTAAAAGTTGATTAGGTTTACTATTATTATTTTTGTGGGTATACCGAGGAATTCTTGTAACGGGATAAAAATAGTTTGATTTGATGTACTCATCTTCATACAAGAGCAATTTTTGTAAGGCACATTTTATATCAGTCAAATCGCAATTCATTTTCAATCAGCTTTATTCAATAGTAGTTTTCCTGCTTTTATGCACATTTTTTGCTTCCTCTCCTTTACAGTTATGTAGCTGAAAGGGTAGAGATTGTTTAATTGTAAGAGGGATGCAAATGACATAGAAAAGCAGAAAATAAAATTATTGGGGTCTTATTTTTACATGATTATGTAGTTGCTGTTGACCTTTTGTCAGGACAAAGCAATACGCGACTTAGATATTCTCCAAGTGCCCATATGGGAAAGATGTTTCTGTATGCAGAGTAACTGATAGCACAATTCTTGTTGAAGACTCCTATGATTTCCTGCAATATAAGATCATATTCGGTATATGTTAAATATGTGCACATCTCAGTAGAGGTTTTGCTATTCAACCAACATTGGAGAAAGCAAGCCCATATATTCAAATTCATGGTCGGCAGTTTTTCACAGAATTACAGAACTGTTAAATTTTATTTCTCAAGCCTTTACTTTTTCCCGTGCACAACCCATGGACATCGTAGCAATGTTCATAAAATTAATAGTATTTAATAATGAGAAATCATACTCTTATGTTGCATCATGTTACTCTCACTTCGAAAAATGTCCTCTCTTTTTTTTTCTGAAAATTGGTGGGACTCACTTTATTTGTCTCTTAACATGAATTTTAGATGATAGTAAAGTGAACTTTTTTTTTTTTTTTTTCCTTCTGTTTTTCAGTATATGTACTGCATATGAGTGGTGGTTGTTACTCGTTACCTGTTGGGGAAACTCCCCGTTTTCTACTTGTGAATTGATCAACACCTTGGCCGCACGATGCAATGGGGTTGGATCTCTTTGGGCCTATATACAATAAAATAAGCAATGACCTTTTAGCTGGTCATTTATCTCAGCATCATAATTCCAAATAAATTGGTTCTAACATTGCCTTATTATACCTGGCCTGCTTCAATAAGTGCCAACATAGCCCACGAAGTGTTCACTGTATGTGATTTGTTTCCTTCCAGATTTGTGTATACCTATTTGTACAATTGCTTACAATTAATTACTGAAAAGCTACGCTGAAAGGGATCGAACTAAGCTTAAAATTAACATTGCGAATTTAAGGGGCAAATTAGCTATAGATGCTTTATAAAGCACTATGAGAGGGTGTAAACTTCATGTTACCTTGTTTTGACTTGACATATAGCTCTCTCCCCAGCCACCAGAAAGCTGCTGTTTGGAAAGCAAAAAATCACATGCTCTTCTAATGCTGTGGCTATCTTGGTAGCTCTTACCAGCAGCTATGAGCCCCTTTATTCCAAACCATGTTCCGTAGGTATAGCAGATTCCCCATGATCCATACCTAGATAATTCATTGCAAATCTTTATATTTTTTGCCTTTACATTACAAAAAATGGTTTAACCCAATAGAATTTGGTCAATGCCAACACTAATAGAAGTCTCAAGAGAAACTTTCATGAGGTAAAAATATATATAGTAGAAAAGTTATACTTATATATTTTTGTTATTGTCTTTTACAACTATATTTTAACCTACACTATCAACGGTTATCATTTATTACGAATTAATAATTAATTAATGAGTGTAATTTGTAAAAAAAAATTATAAACAGATCATTTCCCAAAATATATATAAAGAAAGGTTATACTTGCAACTTATTTTTGTTTACAATATATATATATATTTTAACTGTTGATTTCAGCGTGTCAAATTTGAACGGTTATCATTTATTGCGAAATAATAATTAATTAATGAGTTTAATTTGTGAAAATAATAACCGTTGATTTGCGGAAATCAATGGCTAAGATATGAAAGTAAAAAATTGTAAAAAAAAATAGGCTGTAAGTATAACCTTCCTCTATATATATATAGTTATTTTTAATGCTTTAGTTAGACAAACTGAGTTTAATTGTTAACTAGGCACTTTTGTATCATCATTTGGCAATTAAAAATATTGATCCTCTGATGTTATCCAACACAATTAAATTAATGAACCTCTCATTTGGTTAATGTTTGAAATTTGTATGTCAGGATTGCCTAAATCTTAATCCTTCTATAATTGAAACCCTTTTCTGAATTAGTTTGCTTGAATGACATGACATGTAATAAAAGAAGTGAGTTTCTGGACAAAATAAAGCAAACCATGATCCATCAGCTAACTGTATGCTTTCGATAAAGTTTGATCCCTTAGCAATACAAGTTTCTATTTCCATCCTCCTGTGTTCTGGAAACCGTTCTTTGAATAAGACAAGACCTTGAATTGCTGCTGATGTGCATTCTACGTACCTATAATAAATTATGGACTCATTTATCATAAATACAAATGACAATAATCTCAGCATATAAATCACAAGAAAATATGTAACATACTGATAATCAATGATGATATCTCCAAATGTTTCAGCTGGATTTATATTCTGTGACAGAAACCAATGGTGTTAACAAATTGAATCAACCTTCGTCATTTTAGAGAAAGTAAGCTTTACCTCCAGCCATGCATATGATCTTGTGAGCTCATAGGATGCAAATCCACCACTTCTATTCTGTTATAATATGGAAGAGCAATTTGATTAAGCCACAATGACATGATGTTCAAGTTCTAAATTTGGATAAAACCATTCTTATTCCCAAGTACTCAAATGTTCATGATGTTCATGATGTTCAAGTTCTAAATTTGGATAAAACCATTCTTCTTATTCCCAAGTACTCAATGAAATCACTAAAATGTAAAAAGGAATGTTTAACACTATATATGTTCTGTTCGGTATGATTAGTAGGTACCTGCAGGGATAAAATGAAATTAACAGCATCGTATAACTGTTCTGGTTCCATTGCTTTCCCAACAACCTCAAATGGCAAGTTTGATAACAAAATGGCTGCCTGAAAAGAACATGAACATGTTAAACAGCATGAACTTTTTTTGGATAAACCACATGCATCTTCTATGGGAGGCAATCCTATTCGGAACGGGTCTAGGATTAAAGCTTTAAATCTCTCCCAAAGATGGTAGGTGTAACATCCCGGGCGCTGACGAGGGCGAGGAGTGATCGCCGGTGCGAAAGGGCATGGATAAGGAGCGGCTCCTAGTAGGCTTCTAGGGACGGGGTACATGAATGAATCGAATCAACACCTGAAAGAGAGGGATTCCAAAGACTGTGCTGGTATGGGATAGTACAGTTGGGAATGACTTATAAGAATTAATTGGTACTACCTATACTAACAAGAAGCATCTACTTTTCGGTAGCCCGGATTGGAAGAACTCCACAGTTAAGCGTGCTTGACTTGGAGCAATTCAGGGATGGGTGACCTCCTGGGAAGTTTTCCCGGGAAGTGTGCGATCGACACCCAAAAGAGAGGGATTCCAGAGACTGTGCTGGTATGGGACAGTACAGTTGGGAATGACTTATAAGAATTAATTGGTACTACCTATACTAACAAGAAGCATCTACTTTTCGGTAGCCCGGATTGGAAGAACTCCACAGTTAAGCGTGCTTGACTTGGAGCAATTCAGGGATGGGTGACCTCCTGGGAAGTTTTCCCGGGAAGTGTGCGATCGACACCCGAAAGAGAGGGATTCCAGAGACTGTGCTGGTATGGGACAGTACAGTTGGGAATGACTTATAAGAATTAATTGGTACTACCTATATTAACAAGATGCATCTACTTTTCGGTAGCCCGGATCGGAAGAACTCCACATTCAAGCGTGCTTGACTTGGAGCAATTCAGGGATTGGTGACCTCCTGGGAAGTTTTTCCGGGAAGTGTGCGAGTGAGGACAAAGCACGCTGAAAAGTCTCGTGTTAGTGTGTGGGGATAGTCGTTGATCCTTGCAAGTTGCCCGGCGTTACAGTAGGGAAAAGGATTGAACATATGTTCTCACCCCTACCTGCTCAGCTCCTATGCGCCAACTGAGCTATCATCATTTGATACAGCATGATTAGTCTCGTATAACTTTGATGATTTAAGAACCTATTAGCTTAGCTTAGAATATGATTTGAATGTTTAACTGTCATCAAATTAATTTGATTTCAGCATATAATTCACCATCATTATCCATAGAGTCTTATGCTTTAAATGAAAAAATTTCACCAGCCAAATAACTTCATTTCTTTATTTTCTTCATATTGATAAATCCTTTCATGAATGTCACCTTCAAGCCTTCTGCAGTGCAATCTGACACAGGCCAACTGTTGTCTGGATTTGAGAAAGGCCAACCTCCTTTAGAAATGTGGCGATACCAGTAACTATAATTACCAGAGCTGTTCCTTGTAACCTGCATAGCCAAACACCATTTATTTATCATCATCAATATCTGTCACTCAGTTTATCTTAGTTTCTTCAGTCAATATACAATACCTGAGAGCATTTTATGAAATTATTTGCTTTCTTTAGCATTGAACCGTATTCATCATCAAGATTGGTAGCCAAGATTGCTTGAACAGATAAAGCAACATCCCAAAATTGAGAACCATTATATCCCTGACATGGAACAACCGTTTTCATTATTTGCAGGCCAATATTTAATCACTAATCTAAATTGAAGCCAATACACATGCATTGGTCAACTTTTGTAGACACAGATAAATTGGCTTTTTGATCATTGTAGCTTTAACTAATAAAAAATTACCATCTTGCTCTTGTTTATAAACTTTCAAAAATTTAACCTTCTCAACAAACATAACACCAATCTATCCTTATTTGACCGTAGACCACTCGGTTAATGGGGTAGAAAATTATTTACCCGATTATCCCGGTACATATCCTTATTTACCCTGATACACACCAGGTTACTCTGATACCTATACGGATTTACCCTCTAGCTAATTTACGCCAAATTAAGTATATTGCTGTAAGAAAAAATGTGTTAGTAACATAATGGCAAAGGAATAATTGATGTAGAACCTGCATTTTCATTCCATCCTCAGCCAGCCAGAGGTAGTCTTTGATTCTTGAAATGTGACACTTATATGCGTCAGAATTGGGGTCCTCCAACCAACAACAAACCATGTTTAATACCTTATTAACGGAAGCAATGCAGATGTAGTTTGTGTCTTGGTCGTGGTAGTGTATATGGTCCATTACATGATAGAGTGCTTTCTGCCTTAACTCGGAGCAAGGCCAGTGCATGAGAAGAGGTTCCCCTACATTGTGAAGAAAACCCCATAAAATATCTTGGACCATTATGCGTGGATCATGATACAAATCTTCCTGCAATAATTAGTTTACAATAATATTGTAATTAGCATGTATAATAAGAGTAGTAATTTATCAACTTTATTTTGAGTAAACTATACTTCTTAATTTTACATATATTTTAGGTTGGGATACGTTATTTTACCTACCATTTTTTTCTGCATACTTTGCCTATTGAGATTCTGATCTAATAGTATTGAACGGTATAATAGACAAATGTAGGTAGAAAAAATGGTAGGTAGAATAACCTATCGCTTTTATGTTTGCTATGAATAACAATCTATTTTGTCAAGAAAAATTGCACAAGATGATTTTGTATTAATACAAAATGCTTCAACAAAGTCCAAAATGTTCTCAAACCTTACCATTTTGCAAACATTAATTCAAAAGTACGTAGAATTGTAGAAGCTTTTTTTTTTTCCAATAAATTATTTAGCAAGCTAAAGATAACAGAAAGAAAAAGAAAAATCAACTAGAGTGAAAAATATTGAAATGGGGTTGCCAGTGTAGTTAAACACTAACACACAGAGAGAGAATACCTTGGCACATAGATTTTTAGCCTGGTCCCAGTCGAGTAGATGATAGGGAAGAGTATAGAGCTCTCTTCTAAGAGATAAAACAATGGCGTTGATAGGACCCACGAATCTTCTACCATATAAGTATGACATTGGCAGATACACCAGCCGAGTGTGACACCACATCCTTCCTGCAATGTCATTCATATATAGTTCTTTATATTATTTTTACACAATTCTTTAAATAATTAAAATAAAAAATACACTTCTTACATATGTTGCACTGACACGGGACACGACACGGGATATGACACGATACGACACCCCAACACGTTAACTCTAAAAAATGTTAAATTTCGACACGTTAGGACACGTTTTGATATTATATAATATTTTTAATTTATGTAATGTATATTATATTTAGTATTCAATAATTTAAAAAAAAAATAAAGCTAAATTTATAATACCCATCAATTTTGCAAAGAAATATAATATATCCCAAATGTTTATATTAAACTCAATAAAATCGTAATTGTAATCTAATGAATATAACAGTTAGAACTTAAAATGTAACTCAACGTAACCATTGAATATTTTTTGAGTCTTTACAACGAGTATTGGAGTGTCGGGAAGTCAGAAAGTGTCGGACACGACACGTCAGGATTTCTGAAGTGTCGGTGATTCATAGCTTCTTACTATATGTATGCGTGTATTATTATTTGGAAAATTAAAAATGAAATCATTAAATTATGTAAAAAAAATTAAAGATATTTCAATCGGTTTATCGTTTCGTGACTAGTCTGATTCGGGCGGGTCTCGAGATTAAGACTTTAAACACTTGTTAAAGACGATGGATCAAGCACATGCTCTCACATCTAACTGAGCTATTAATTACCATCATTTGGTAATTAATCATCTGATCTATTAAACAATATATTAACCAAAGGTGTGGTGATTAGTATGAAAGCAAAGAGAAAAGTTTTTCACCATTAAAATTTATATAATGTGCTTAATTATATTTTAAGAGATTAACCATAAAATTAATGAGAACCTGGGTGCAAAGGAACAAAGTAGGGAAGCAACCATATCTCGGGGGGGATTGGTTTGATGCCGCTCCATTCGTAAACGCCAAGCACCTATATTCCAATAATCCATTTTCATTATATACGAACCTAGCTACCATTTGATTAAACTATATATTATTCAAATTAAAACCATTACTAAATTATAGTTAATTAAGATATACATATACAGAGAGACACACTTACTGAAAGTCAGATTTTGCCCCAAGAAGGAATCGAAGTAACACCGTCACGATCAAGAATCCATCTTCTTGCTTTCTGCATGGCTCCATCTCCACCATCGATGTCTTCTCCAAGCAATCTCAAGGTGACATAGCTGAGAGCTGTACAAAACATTGTGCTGGGTCCTTCAATATGCAATCCCCACCCTCCATCTTTGTTCTGATAACAAATGACATTATTCAAAAAAAAATAAAAAAATAAAATAAAAGAGCTAGCTAGCATGAGTTCATGACTAACAAATTTAACACTGATTTGTCCCGGCCAATTAAGCTATGCACACAACTCCGATCCAAGTCAATTAGTTACAAATGACCGATTAAAAAGGTGCCCCTAATATAACCATACTTTATTTAGAACATTTTTGAAGTGACTAATAATATAATAATATTATGAAAAAAAGTGTTTATCCTTTTAAATAACACAACTTATATCCTTTCATTCTCATAAAGAGGTGGGACCCACACCTTTATTTTTTTTGTCAACTCCCTCCTCCTTTATCTATCTCTTTCTCTCTCTTAAAATGACATAACTTTACATCTTTAAAAATGATACACACTTTACCCTAACATCATTTGTAAAGTATATATAGATATAAAAAAAATATATCATTTTAAAGATACACTTTTAGGTTCTTTTAATAGAGAAATAGATATAAAGATATCTGAGTTCTATTGAAAAAAATAAAGACAAAATAAAATAAAATTATAGGTCTCACTTTTTTATGTTCATATCTTTCTTACAAAGGACCTAAATTTGTGTCTTTAAAAGGACACTCACTCTTCCCTATATGATATATACCTGGTGGTTGAAGAGATAGCGTCGCATCTCGCTTTGATGTTCAGGCGGTAAGACAGCATTAAGGGCCCCCGTCACCGATAATCCAATCACCTAAACACAATTAAACGAAGGCATTTGTGAGGCTTCCATAATTTGCTTGACACATAATTTGAAAAATATATTCTTATGTTGTAGGAAAGAATTTTTTTCTCCTACACATGCATCGATTTCTGTGTTACTTTTTTAATCTTTTTTACTTTTCTATAATAGATGGGTCCCACACATATTATCTCTATTGCATGAGATTAATAAAGCCTCACATAATTTGGTCTCATAAGTAATTAATGATTGATTCATTTTTTTATAGATATTCCAATCGCTCATTGTTTCACGACTAATCTGATTCGCGATGAGGTCCCGGGATTAAGATTTAAACCACCCAAAGATAGTATTAGAGATGATATGATCGAACACATGCTCTTATCACTACTTGCTCGGTTCTCTTGCATCAATTGAGCTACCATCATTTGATATGATTGATTGATTTATGTTAACATGCATCTAATACGTATTAGTATGACGACATCTTAATTATTATATAATTAAATCTGTATTCTATTATGTAAAATGAATTTGGTTCCGCAATATGCATATAGACTTTAGAGAATAACTTGGCTTTTTCAACCTTTTGTCCCTCATTAATTATTTAATAATCATTTTGTCCCTGAATATAAATTATCTACCAATCTACTCATCTTTAATTGATTAAATTGAATATTTAATCAATTAAATGGTCAAATGAAGATTTAATCGATTAAATCTTCAACTTAATCGATTAAATCTTCCTCTTTATCAGAAGAACAACCTTATGTATGAGAGATTTAATCGATTAAATAAGGAGATTTAATCGACTAAATCTTCAAGTCAACTATTTTTGCATATTTTGATCATTTAATCGATTAAATTTTTGGTTTAATCGACTAAAGAGGAGCAAATTGGTAGATAGTTCTGAGTGAGGGCAAAATGATTATTAGTAATTAATGAAGGGTAAAAGAGTGAAAATGCCGAATAAAGTGGCAATAATTGATTAAAAAAGAGAGTATATTATATATAATAAAGTCATAATATTCTAATATTTTTTTAAATTGTAATATTATATAAATTTTAATTCATAAAATTTATTTATTTATAAAATTGTATTATTTTATATATATTAATTATATTATATTAAAAAGAGTACTTTTTGTTTTTTAACTTCGACCAAAAGTAATAAATACACCAAATGAAGTGCGGTTCGATTGTTGCCAAGTAGCGTTTTACGTATTATCAAAAAAAAAAAAAAAAAAAAAGTAGCGTTTTACGTATACTTGAGGTTTTCTTTCTTTTCTTTTCTTTTTTTATGGTTCGAAATAAGTTCGTTTTTGTTATATATTTAATTCGTGTGTTTTATGTATTGACCGCCATATACAGCTCAAGTTTATTTCATTCCATAAAATAATGACGTCATAAATAATTGCAATAGGCTAGGGTTACGAGTGAAGCAGCAGAGTTGGGACCATTAATTGAAAACGATATATATAAGTTTTTTGTTTATATTTTTTAAATAGAAAAGTATTGGCATTGCTTACCAGTTTCTGTCGTAACAAAGAAGTTAATTTAACAATAATTGTAACGTTGAGGGGTATCTATTAAATTATGAGATTTGTTTAGATTAAAAACTAGTTAAATAAATTATCTTTTGTTGTTATGGTCAAAGGTGTTACTGGAATCAATTGTTTCTATATTAGATTTGGATTATTGCCCATTTGAATAAAAAAATTTGTTAAAATATATAATAAAGTAAATTCGCTTGAAGTTGAAATATATATATATATATATATATATATTAATATTTTAAATATATATTTAAATTTTTTTTATTAAATTAAAATTTTAAATCTCAACGTATCCATTTTCAAAAACTTGAAATAAAATAAAAGATACAAAAGCAGAAAAATAAGAAATTCAAATTTAAGTTTACATTCATATATTGAATTAAAATAGGTAGGATATCATGATTTAATTTTATATCTACTTTCTCTTTAAAAAACATTTTTTAAAAAAATACTTAAAATATGAGTTTTTTTTTTTTTGGTGAAAATATGAGTTTTTTCAAATTAATTGTATATTTGTTTATAATTTAAGATATTTTTTAATTTATATTTTTAAAATTTTATTTGAATTAAAAAAATTGTTCAGTGCAAAAGATACTCGTTAGTGTAATGTATAATAATTATTTTTAAGTTATAATCCATTGATGTTAATATAACCATCAGTTAGTTATGAATCAAAAACTATTAAAACAAAATTTTATTTTTCCTACGTACCAATTTATTTATTTATTTTTATTATCAACCACGTAATGTTTGAAAATTGATCCAATCATATAAAGTTATTAAATTTATGAAAGTTGACAAATATACTTCATTAATAGTTAATTATCTGATCGTGTGCCCAAAAGAAACAGTGAGTGAAAATTATTCCTTTTTTTTTTTCTTTTTTAAATAGGAAAGAGAAAAAAGGTTTTAATTTGTTTCAAGTGATCGATCACTTGTAACTTGTAAGGTATCATGCAAACGGGAAAGAAAGATGGAAATAGATCATCTCATGTGTAATTTAACATTATCATGTCACGTGGGAGGATCTTAACCATTAATAATTAAATCAATGGTGATGATTGTATAACTTCCTATCCTTATATTTTTTCTCTCTCATCCCTTATCACCATTCACTCACCCATGTATGATTATGATTGTCCCACAAGACATGATCATGTTAATTAGCACATGAGAGGATCCACTCTCAATAAAAATATATTTGTAGTTACCAAACCAGGTAGAGCAAACATAGCACCGCCATAATCACCGGGCCAGAAACCATCATCAGCCTGCAGGGTTGAGTAAGATCTCAACGCTCTTTTCAGTGTGTTTCTTACCATTTCCTCATTTATATCCTCCTCCCTTTCAACTTTCACCTTCCCTCCTTTCATCTTTAAGCCTTTTTCCCTCTCAAACTACAAACCGAGGCAAAAATAATCAGCCCAACAATAACCTTAATATATATACAAGGTAGGTTATATATTTTTAGGAAAAAGTGTGTATCATTTTAAATGATGTAAAATTATGTCATTTTAAAAAAGAGAAATAGATAGATAAAGGAGGAGAGAATTAACAAAAAAAAATAAAGGTGTGGGTCCCACCTCTTTGTGAGAGTGAAAGGATATAAGTTGTGTCATTTAAAAGGACAAATATTTTTCCCATATTTTTAAATCAAAATCATACCAACTATTCTCATTCGATGTTATTTTATAATTGTTAATTTGATTTTCATTTAAAAACAAAATAAAAATAATTATAAATGATTCTAAGGAAAAATAAATTATAAGTATTTGTAAATATAATCTCCTACTACATATATAGTATATATAAAAATC